>JAGWEN010001107.1:0-25000 GCA_018703685.1 Orius laevigatus
TCAGGGGTGTCCGACTTTAATCTTTGTTTGATTATTTATCTTGTAAAGAGTAGTTTAAATGGACTTTCAAACGGCGATTAACATTTAACGTGTAAAAAGTAAACGAAAGGGAGTCCATATTGTTCCTTAAGTGCTGAGCTCTTGTGGCGAACATAAGAACTAACTTTCCATCAGAATGCTACAGTTGGTGTAGTGGCAACACTGTATAACCTGCAATAAAGGGGACGGAGATATAAAGGGATGGAGGTAATGCAGTGGCAACACTGATTATATAACCTAAGTCCCACTCCCCCCATCACCTCCCTCACCACCTCCCCACCATCTCCTTCCATTCTCTTATCACCTCTCCCCCAACCCCTTGACTTTCCCTCTAATCCCCACAAACTAATCCCGCCACCCCTGATTTCCCATCACCTTCGTTATCCTTCTTGATATCCTTTTTTTAGGTTATATAATCACTGCATTACCTCCATCCCTTTTTATGACGTCGCTGTCCCCTTTATTGGAGGCCATACAGTGTTGCCACTACCGTAGCATTCTGATGGAAAGTTATTTCTTATGTTTGCCACAAGAGCTCAGCACTTAAGGAACAATAGGGACTCCCTTTCGTTTACTTTTTACACGTTAAATGTTAATCGCCGTTTGAAAGGGACGATTTACTAGCTCCAGTATATGCAAATCGATCTCGAATAATGGGCGTACGTCATTAACATCTCGACACAGACAGATTAGCATATGACTCAAACGTCTTGATTGTTATGTTAATTATATTAATATTTTCGTATAATTATTATAAATTGATATATCCCTAAAAAATTAGTCCACGTTTTTTATATTTCTGGGAGTCATTGGTTGTGTTGACTTGCGGGTTGGGAAGCCGCAAGTGGAAGCCGCACGTTGACGGGAGCTCTTTTGTTGTCCTCCCCTCCTCCACCACACCCCCCACACTCCCAGACCAGAAAACCGAAGCATTGTGTGCTTCGAAACAACGTTGACATTTAATTAACATGCGGAACCGGTCGGATTTATCAATAAAACGACTCTTTAGCGGCCCCTCTGACTAATAAATCATTTTTCACAGAGATACACATCCTATCAGTGTCAGTTTAAATGTTTTTTTGTCATGGAGGAATTTTTTCATTGAAAAATGACATTTCACTTTTTTTTAATGACGTCACATTCCATGACGTCAATTTCAGGAATAGGCTTTAATGAGTTCGTGGGATAGAAAGTGTCTGGAGTTTTCATGATTAAAACTTCCACAAAAATTGCCCTCTCCCACCACAAGAAAAGACGGAACTACTAAAAGAACATTCATGGTACCTCCTCTTGTCCACCACTAGCCGATACTATCCTAAAAACTAGCTTTTCCTTAATTTTCTCATGACCGCAATACCCCATTACCCTCTTAATACAAACAATAAGATAAATTTTACCCCTTGCCACCTTTACGCTTTATCCCCCTCCCCAACACCTTCACACCCTTAAAACCTTTACCACTTTACCCCATTACCCCAGTATTACTAGATTACCCCATTACCATTTAGACAGAACTGGCAAATTACCACCTTACCCCATTATCACGTTTACTACGTATTACCCCACCATTGCCAAATTACCACGTTTAGCCATTACCTCCTTTACCCCTGAATACCTTACCCCTCATACCCCTTTACCCCTCGTACCCCTTTTACCCCTGAATACCTTTACCCCTGAATACCTTTACCCCTCATACCCCTCATACCCCTCATACCCCTCATACCCCTCATACCCCTCATACCCCTCATACCCCTCATACCCTCATACATACACCTCAACCCCTCATACTCATACCCCTCATACCCCTCATACCCCTCATACCCCTCATACCCCTCATACCCCTCATACCCCTCCAACCCCTTCATACCCCTCATACCCCTCATACCCCTACCACCTCATACCTCATAACCCTCATACCCCTCATACCCCTCATACCCCTCATACCCCTCATCCCTCATATCACTACCCCTCATACCCCCTCATACCCCTCATACCCCTCATACCCCTCATACCCTCTACCCTCATACACCCCTCATACCCCTCATACCCCTCATACCCCTCATACCCCTCATACCCCTCATACCCCTCATACCCCTCATACCCCTCATACCCCTCATACCCCTCATACCCCTCATACCCCTCATACCCCTCATCACCCCTCATACCCCTCATAGTACCCCTCATACCCCGTCATATCCCTCATACCACTCATAACCCCTCATACCACCCATACCCCTCATACCCCTCATACCCTCATAGACCCACTCATACTCGATACCGGCCTCATACCCCTCATACCCCTCATAACCCTCATCACCCTCATCACCCCTCATGTACCCTGCATACCACGCTCATACCCCTCATATTACCCCTCAGTACCCCTCATACCCCTCATACCCTCTCATCCCTCATACCTCATACCCCTCATACCCTGGCCCTCATACCCTCATACCCTCATACCGCCTCATACCGCTCTCTAGTAGCACCCTCATCCACCTCATACCCCTCAAACCCCTGCATAAAAGACGACTACGCCTTATACCACCCTTTACCCCTTACCACCGCTTTACACCACTTAGCCCGACACCTTTCACCACCTACGACCCTTGTAACCCCTATACTCACCTTTACCCCTTCACCGACCCTTACCCCTTACGCACACGGCCTAACCCTGACCTACCCTTTAACACCCTTAACCCGGGACCCTTATACCACCTTACGCAACCCCTATTGTACTCCTTACCACCCATTACCCCTTACCACCCATACCCTCTTACCTCCTTTACCCATTACCACCCTTTACCCCCCTGATACCACCTTTACCCCTTACCTCTTACTAACACCTTTACCCCATTACCACCTATACTCTAATGGCAAATTACCTCTTACCCCACTATCTCCTACATCCTACAACCCCTTTACCCCATTACCACTTAATACCCTAACACCTAATATCACTAACCAACTCCCCCCCCAAACTTCTAATAAAAACTACCTTAATCCCCCAAACGCTAAATCCAATCACATTTAATCTCCCAATTCATCCCCTTCCTCCCCCCAAACTTCTCGAAAACTCCCTTAATCACATCATTACCACCTATACTCCACTTTCCAATTACCCCTTACCACATTATCACCTATACTCTACTACCCATTTTTCCCATTTTCATCCCTCTACTAATCTCCATACCTCCCGTTCACCCTATGTACAAGCCGTTAAGCCCCAGGCGCTAACATACCCAGCTACTACTATTCTTACTATTATGTACTAACTTACTATGTACTAACTATGCTTACACCACCATTATCCGCCCATCTACCATTATAACGTTACCGCCCCAGCTACATCACCTGGGATTCCGACCTCTACTACTTGCCGCAATCAGCGCGTTTACCCATTACCACACATGAACCGCGTATCAAATTGTCGAGTCCTCCCTAAAAGCGCATATTTCAGTCCTGAAGATTCAAAAGTCCAACCAACTCGACCACACAGCTCACTTAATATTTATGACGTCATGGGTGATTTACGCTCCGTTCGTTTACTATCCGCATTTGCAAACTTGATGACGTCACCGGCGAATGTTAAACATCGAAAAGGAGAAAGTTTTTTTTTTCCGCTGTTGTTACTTCCTCTGGACGCCAATGAAACGCCTGGGGGAGCTTTTGAATAAATAAATTGGAAATACGGAGGTACGGTTTTAGAATGGGATATGTGAGGGAGTTGTGAGGTTGATAAGGGCCCGGGGACCCCCCCAGGATCGGAACCGTTTGACCGTACGTCCAATGGGATCAAAGGGAAAACCTAATCCGATTTGGGGTCCGCCGGTGAATGTTAAACGCAGAAGGGGAAAGTCTAAGTGGCGAACGTTGCCGTAAAAAAAAAAAAAAAAAAAAAACTTTTTTTTTTATACAATCCTACTAAATCAAGGTGTTTTTCCAACTTGATAGGACGAGGTCAAAAAAGACATATTTTACACAAACTTTTTTTTTTTATAGCGCACACCCCTAATCGCACGTCAATCCCAAACTTCGTTATCTACAGATAAGCCGCATACGAAAAAAAAGTTTTATCAACTTTTGTACAATGGAGAAATTAAAATTTAACGTTTAAAGAATGGGGAGGTTTAAAAAATTGATTTTAATTTTCATCGGTCCGGATGGGGGGTCGTAATTTCCGAACGATTGTGCCTTGGTTTTAGGTCGCCCCTGATTCATGGCCAGGGTGGGGAGTGGTGGTGAGGTGGGGGAGGGTTGGGGATGCAATAAAGCGCAATGCGCTTTCATACATCAATCGTCCCGAGGGTCATTACTAGAGTCATCCTTGATTTTATTTCCCCTCTACGTCATCGTTAAGACAATTTATTAATTAAAAGGCGAAAAATGCCAAGAATTCGGGGGAGTCGAAATTGCTCACTACGTCATGAATCAAAACCCGACCATATAAACTACATCAATCGCCCAAACTGCCCAAAATGGCCCAAATTGTCCAAATCACATAATTTCCACCCAAACTGCCTAAGTAACCCAAACCGCTTAAATCACCCAAACAGCCCAAAATGACCTAAGCTGCCCAAATCAAATAAGCCACTCAAACCCAAACTGCCCAAATCGCCTAAACCGCCCAAAATGACCCAAAATGCCCAAATTACCTAACCCGCCCAAATTGCACAAATCACCCAAACTGCCCAAATCACATAAGCCACACAAAGCACCCAAACTGCCCAAATCACCTAACCCGCCCAAACTGCTCAAATCACCCAAACAGCACAAAATGACCCTAACCGCCCAAATCGCATAAGCCACTCAGAGCACCCAAACTGCCCAAATCGCCTGACCCTCCCTAAATGACCCAAACTGCCCAAATCAACTAACCCGCCCAAATCGCACAATCTGCGCAAATCACCCAAACATCTCAAAATGACCCAAACTGCCCAAATCACAAAAGCCACTCAATGCACCCAAATGGCAAAACTGCCTAAATCGCACAAACTGCGCAAATCACCCAAACAGCCTAAAATGACCCAAACTGCCCAAATCACCTAACCCGCCCAAATCGCACAAGCTGCGCAAATTACCCAAACAGCCCAAAATGACCCAAATTGCCCAAATCACAAAAGCCACTCAAAGCACCCAAACTGCCCAAAATGCACAAACTGCGCTAATCACTCAAACAGCCTAAAATGACCCAAACTGCCCAAATCACCTAACCCGCCCAAATCGCACAAGCTGCGCATATCACCCAAACAGCCCAAAATGACCCGTATTGCCCAAATTACAAAAGCCACTCAAAACACCCAAACAGCACAAATTGCACAAACTGCACAAATCACCCAAACAGCCCAAAATTACCCAAACTGCCCAAATCACTTAACCAGCCCAAATCGCACAAGCTGCGCAAATCACCCAAACAGCCCATAATGACCCAAACTGCCCAAATCACAATAGCCACTCAAAGCACCCAAATGGCACAAACTGCCCAAATCACCTAACTCGCCCAAATCGCACAAACTGCGCTAATCACCCAAACAGCCTAAAATGACCCAAACTTCCCAAATCACCCAACCCGCCCAAATCGCACAAGCTGCGCAAATTACCCAAACAGCCCAAAATAACCCAAATTGCCCAAATCACAAAAGCCACTCAAAGCACCCAAACTGCCCAAATGGCAAAAACTGCGCAAAAGACCCAAACAGCCCCATTGTTGGTTGGGGAGATATTTGGGGGATAAGGTAAGTTTGGGGGTAATTTGGTAATAATTGAGTGATTACAGGGGTAATAAGAGAAGGAATGTTGGAAGTGGGGGGGGTCGTGGAGGTAGTAATTGAGGATTTGGGGGGGTCTATTATGGAGGATTAGGACAATTTGGGGTAATGGGGAGTATTGTCAAGGACGTAATTGTTGTTTTAGGGGAATCCCCCCCTTAATCAATTAAGTTTGGGGTAATTTGTACTTTGGCGGGCAGTTTTTGTAGGTTAGTTGATCAGAGAATGGGGTGATTAGAGGAGGTAATAGGAGAAGGAATGTTGGAAGTATAAATAGGGGGAATCTTGGAGTACGAATTGAGTGTTGGGGGGCTCGGGAAAGTTTGGGGTAATGGGGAGCATTGAAGGACGTAATTGCATGGCATGGCTTATTAAATAGTAGACGATCAGTGCCTATTGCGATATGAACACTGCTTGATGGGTTACTGACTCACTAACCAAAGTGACCCAAAAGGCGCTTTCCCTCATTTCACGAAAATTTGAGCAAATAAGTAAGAATACATGTATCTATTTTTATTTTGTTTTAAAAAGAGGTTCATTTCGTATGATCCGACACGTTTAAAAGACGTTAAACGCTTCTGGAACGCAATCCCCGTTTTTATAACTTTGTGCCGTAAAAGTCGACTTTATATGGTTCGTAAACGGCGAGAAGGAGCGGTTCCCGTCCAAACGATCGCACGGTTCATCGAGGGCCGGAATGGATGTAATAAGCGAAGGGAAACAAACACTTTATTAAAGTTTTAAACAAAACAAAAAACCCTCGACGTTATTAAAAAGTGTCAAAACGGGCGGTTTTTTGAGTCGGTAGGAAGAGAGGGGGCGAAAAAGAATACGTTGAACAATCAAGGCCTTTAACGTACTAACGAACTGCTTTGTACTCTTCCACCCTCAAAGGATCCTTTAATAAACTCATTTAGTCTCACCTCGGTTTTTTAAGGTAGATAAAAAAGGGCTTCCCTCTTAAAAGATCATTACTCTACTCCAACGGTTCGAGTATTAAAACTTCTAATAGCACTTATATAGCCAAAAAAGGTAGATATTGTGATGCAGTGATGAGATTATTGTATGTTAGGAATGATAGTAGGAAGCCCTAATTTCCTAACCCCCCCCCCATGACCTACTACCTCAACGATTCCCCCCATTCGTCCTTTAACACTCCTTCTCTTAATACCCCTTCTAATCCATCCATTTTATTCATAAGCTAGCGGGATACCCATCGAAATGATATCGACTCCTGGGGAGGTTCCCTATTACCTCGAACTCTCCTAGCCCCCCTCCCCACACACAGCATTGGTCACAATCCCTTAATTCCTCACCGATTTCCATATTTTATTTTTCCAAGATTTCCTTCCCTATTACCCCCTCAAATCACCCCATTCTACGATCAACCCTATGCCTGTCAAACTCCCAATTGTCAGAAATTGACTTATTCCCCCAAATCGTCCCCCCAAAACAACAATTACGTCCTTAACAATGCTCCCCATTACCCGAACTGTCATAATCCCCCCAATATAGACCCCCAAAACACTCAATTAGTACTCCAAGATTCCCCCCAATTATACTTCACATATTCTCTCCCATATTACTCCTCTAATTCCCCCATTCTATGATAAACTTATGTAACCCTATGCCCGCCAAACTCCAAATTACCCCAAACTTACCTAATACCCCCCAAATCCCCCCCAACCAACAATTACGTCCTTAACAATACCCCTATTACCCCAAACTGTCCTAATCCTCCAAAATAGACCCCCCAACCCTCAAATGCTACCTCCACGACTCCCCCATTTATACTTCCAACATTCCCTCCCCTATTACCCCTCTAATACCCCTATTCTCTGATCAACTAACCCTATGCCGGTCAAACTCCCAATTACCCCAAACTTACCTAATTTCCCCAAATCCCCCCCCAAACCAACAATTACGTTTTTAAAAATGCTCCCCAATACCCCAAACTGTGCTAATCCCCCAAAATAGTCCCCCAAGCCCTTAATCAAATCCTTAACAATTCTCCTCTTTCCCCCCAACGGCCCTAATCCCCCAAAGTAGACCCCCCCAAATCCTCAATTATTACATCCTCCACGGATCTCCCACTTTTTCCTTCCAACCCTCCCTCCCCCATTACCCCTCTAATCAAACAGCCCGTCAAATTCCCTATTACCCCAAACTTACCTAATCCCCCCCAAATCTTAACTCCCAAACCAACAATTACGTCCTTAACAATACCCCTATTACCCCAAACTGTCCTAATCCTCCAAAATAGACCCCCCCAACCCTCAAATGCTACCTCCACGACTCCCCCATTTATACTTCCAACATTCCCTCCCCTATTACCCCTCTAATACCCCCATTCTCTGATCAACTAACCCTATGCCGGTCAAACTCCCAATTACCCCAAACTAACCTAATTCCCCCAAACCAACAATTACGTTCTTAAAAATGCTCCCCAATACCCCAAACTGTGCTAATCCCCCAAAATAGTCCCCCAAGCCCTTAATTAAATCCTTAACAATGCTCCTCTTTCCCCCCAACTGCCCTAATCCCCCAAAATAGACCCCCCCAAACCCTCAATTATTACATCCTCCACGGATCTCCCACTTTTTCCTTCCAACCCTCCCTCCCCTATTACCCCTCTAATCAAACAGACCGTCAAAATCCCTATTACCCCAAACTTACCTAATCCCCCCAACCAACAATTACGTCCTTAACAATGCTCCCCACTACCCCAAACTATTCTAATCCCCCCAAACCATCAATTAGTATGTACTCCAAGATTCTCCATATTTTTACTTCCAACATCACCCCCATTACCCCCCCCCTTCTCCTATCAACTATCCCTATCACCGTCAAACTCAGAATTACCCAAACTGATCTACGACCAACAATTACATTGCTTGCCATTGCCTCTTATTTGCTAACATTGCTTCCCATTACCCCAAACTGTCCTAACTCACCAAACCCTCAATTCCACGGCTCCCCCACTTTGTCCTTCACACCCTCCACCCCTATTACCACTCTATAACCCCCCGGGCAGCCAAATCTGAAACATGCCAATCCCCGTACTTTCAGTCCAACAATCCGTCAAACATCCTTTCGCATCATCGAGATTCCATTCACTTATTTATAAATCTCGTTTCAACTTATAAAATTGCATTTTCAAGGCCCCAAAATGATGATTTATGATCGAAAAAGTTTCTCTCCTTTTTTCCCTCAGTAAAGTCGTGTTCGGGATCCCTTAATGTACTAAGAGGCCTAGGCCTTCCTCCCTTGAATTATTAAAAGAGCAATTTCCGCAGAGGTCGGGATCGAAAGGGAAAAAACCAGAGGCGCCGACTTTGAATAAATAACTAAAAAACAGTGAAACCTTCATTCAATAACGTATTTTTCCTATTCAATTATTTATAATTATTAAGAAAAAAAGAATAAAAAAGTGGAAGGATGGGGGTTAAGGCTAATGGGCCGGGTGATGGAGTGGACTTTTAGGAACGGGGGAGGTTTTAAAAACGAGCATACCCGCCCAGGCGGTTTTACGCGGGAGAAAAAGACCAGCCCCGTTAAATTATAACCTTTCCCTTGTACTTTAAAACGACAAATCATCCCTTCACGGGTCATTAAACTTGACGGATTGATTTTAACTTTCTCAAAGAGAAGTTATTGTAATACCGTCGGATTCGGGTTTTTGGGGAAGGGTCTTCCAGACCCCCTAGGGTCAAACTGACTTTTGATCTTTGCCGGACATGACTTTGTCTGTGGTGCCGGCCGTCCGTCCGTCGCCTTTTTTTCCGGAACACTTCACGGCCACAATTTTCATCCGATTTTCACGAAATTTTCACACAATCTTCCTTTCGTGGTTATCTTGAAAGTGACAAGAGCGATTTTTGAAATTCGACAAAATGGCGGAGATATGTCTGTCTAAAGTTTGCAAAAATGTGCTACGGGCTTTCTACCGGTCCGATCTTCACCAAATTTTAACCAAATTTTTCAAGTGATCCCGATTAAATTTCATTAACTAATTAGGTAATTAATTATGTAATTAGGTAATTATGAATAATTAACTTAATTTTCCCATTTTCATAAAATTATCACCAAATTCAAGTTATGATTGCAAAAAAAAAAGTATTGGTCCTGGAGCTTGCCCAGAGACACGAACTTTCTCAAAGGTCTACAGATTTCGGGGGATCCATAAATTTCGGGGGAAATGAATCCTTTTTTTCTAACATAACTTGAATTTGGTGATAATTTTATGAAAATGAGACTAATTTCACTCAAACACATTATTATTGCCTAATTAGTTAATTAAATAATTAATTTTTGGAAAAATTTTTTTTCAATCAACATGAATTTGGTGATAATTTTCTAAAAATGGGAATAAATTCACTCCAACACATTATTATTACCTTATTAATTAATTAGTAATTAATTAATTAATGGGGAAAACTTTTTTTAATTTCAATCATAACTTGAATTTGGTGGTAATTTTATGAAAATAGTACTAATTCCGCTCAAACACATTATAATTACCTAATTAGTTAATTACTTAATTAATTAATTAATTTTTGGGAAAAAAATTTTTCAGTCATAACTTGAATTTGGTTATAATTTTATGAAAATGGGACCAATTTCACTCAAACACATTATAATTAACTAATTAGTTAATTGGTTAATTAATTACCTAATTAGTTAATGAAATTTAATCGGGATCACGTGAAGATTATTTGGTTAAAATTTGGTGAAGATCGGACCGGTAGAAAGGCCGTAGCACATTTTTGCAAACGTTAGGTTAATTACTTAATTAATTAATTAATTTTTGGGAAAAATTGTTTTCATTCATAACTTGAATTTAGTTATAATTTTATGAAAATGGGACCAATTTCACTCAAACACATTATAATTAACTAATTAGTTAATTAGTTAATTAATTACCTAATTAGTTAATGAAATTTAATCGGGATCACGTGAAGATTATTTGGTTAAAATTTGGTGAAGATCGGACTGGTAGAAAGCCCGTAGCACATTTTTGCAAACTTTAGACAGACATATCTCCGCCATTTTGTCGAATTTCAAAAATCGCTCTCGTCACTTTCAAGATAACCACGAAAGAAAGATTGTGTGAAAATTTTGTGAAAATTGGATGAAAATTGTGGCCGTGAAGTGTTCCGGAAAAAAGGCGACGGACGGACGGACGGACGGACGGACGGACGGACGGACGGCCGGCACCACAGACAAAGTCATGTCCGGCAAAGATCAAAAGTCAGTTTGACCCTAGGGGGTCTGGAAGACCCTTCCCCAAAAACCCGAATCCGACGGTATTACAATAACTTCTCTTTGAGAAAGTTAAATGTTTTTCAAAAATTAATTCTTTAATTAATTAACTAATTAGGTAATTATAATGTGTTTGAGTGAAATTAGTCCCATTTTCATAAAATTATCACCAAATTCAAGTTATGACTGAAATTTTTTTTAAAAATTAATTAATTAATTAATTAATTAACTAATTAGGTAATTATGATGTGTTTGAGCAGAATTAGCACTATTTTCATAAAATTATCACCAAATTCAAGTTGTGATTGAAAATAAAAAGTTTTTTTCATTAATTACCTAACTAATTAGGTAATTATAATGTGTTTGAGTGAAACTAGACCCATTTTTAGGAAATTATCACCAAATTCATGTTATGATTGAAAAAAAATTTTTTTCCAAAAATTAATTAATTAACTAATTAGGTAATTATAATGTGTTTGAGTGAAATTAGTCCCATTTTCATAAAATTATCACCAAATTCAAGTTATGACTGAAAAATTTTTTCAAAAATTAATTAATTAACCAATTAGGTAATTATGATGTGTTTGAGCAGAATTAGCACTATTTTCATAAAATTATCACCAAATTCATGTTATGATTGAAAAAAAAATTTTTTCCAAAAATTAATTAATTAACTAATTAGGTAATTATAATGTGTTTGAGTGAAATTAGTCCCATTTTCATAAAATTATCACCAAATTCAAGTTATGACTGAAAAATTTTTTCAAAAATTAATTAATTAACCAATTAGGTAATTATGATGTGTTTGAGCAGAATTAGCACTATTTTCATAAAATTATCACCAAATTCAAGTTGTGATTGAAAATAAAAAGTTTTTTTCATTAATTAATTAATTAACTAATTAGGTAATTATAATGTGTTTGAGTGAAATTAGTCCCATTTTTAGGAAATTATCACCAAATTCATGTTATGATTGAAAAAAAATTTTTTTCCAAAAATTAATTAATTAACTAATTAGGTAATTATAATGTGTTTGAGTGAAATTAGTCTCATTTTCATAAAATTATCACCAAATTCAAGTTATGTTAGAAAAAAAGGATTCATTTCCCCCGAAATTTATGGATCCCCCGAAATCTGTAGACCTTTGAGAAAGTTCGTGTCTCTGGGCAAGCTCCAGGACCAATACTTTATTTGGAAATGAGGACGGTTGTTGGACGTTTGTGGGTTTGGAGGGACTGTACATGAGAGTTTGAGCCTGGTTGACAAGCACTAAGCCCCAACTCTGATTAGTGAACATGTAATGAAGGGCCTTTCTCATACAACGCCTATCAAAGCCAACTTCGCAGACAGCGAAACCCCTCGAAAATAGACAATTTTTTACCCGAAAAGTCCTTTTTGGGGTACAATAAAACGCTAGTCGGAGTAAAAAGAGTTATTTCCCAAGTTTTGACGGCTCTGGGGGTTTGTCGGTGTTCTGGAGCGGAAGACGAGGGGGTCCATAAATTCGGCTTCAACAGTCAAAGCGCCCGAGGGGCCCGAAAAATCCGAGCGGGAGGTGAAAAGAAAGGATAAGAATAGCGGATTCCGTTGATCCCCACCTGTGAAAGGAGGGAAAAAACTCTTTCGGCATTTATTGAAAAACACGTCTATACTCTAACCGACTTTGACCTATTTATTAGAAACGATTTCCTCCTTTGTATTCAAAAGAAACCGAAAATATTTGAGGGACCAACAAAACAAAAACTTTCTCGAAAAGTGGGTATTCTCTGGAAAGGCGGAACGCTGCCATTTTAGCTCAAACCTCCTTAGGTACAATAGTACCCTGTATATTAGGGGTGACCAAATTATGCTTGATTTTATGCATTTTCAAAGATTTTAGCGTACTTTTTACGCATTTTTGGAACGACAGCTATCCAAGGAGATATTAAAGCCATATTTTGATCTATTTTTGACAAGAAAAGACCCATTTCAGCGTGATTTTGAATCTTTTTTAGTTAAGAAAGACCCTTTTCAGAAAAATTTTGACCCATTTTGACAAGAAAAGATCCTTTTTAGCCTGAATTTGTACCTTTTTCGATAAGAAAAGACCCTTTTCAGCCAGATTTTTTATCTTTTTGACAAGAAAAGACACTTTTAGTCAGATTTTGATGATTTTCGAGAATTTTAGACTATTCTCAGCCTGATTTTGAACCCCTTTTTGATATCAAAAGACCCTTTTCAAACAGATTTTGATCTTTTTGACAAGAAAAGACACTTTTTTGACAAGAAATGACCCTTTTCATCCTGCTTTTGAACCTTTTTTGATAAGAAATGACCCTTTTCAGCCATATTTTGACCTTTTTGACAAGGAAAGACACTTTTTAGTGAGAATTTGACCCTTTTCTTGATCGTTATTAGAAACGATTTCCTCCTTTATATTCAAAAGAAACCGAAAATATTTGAGGGACAAAACAAAAACTTTCTCGAAAAGTGGGTATTCTCTGGAAAGGCGGAACGCTGCCACTTAATAGCTCCCACCTCCTTAGGTAGTAGACCCTGTATATGGGGGTGACCACATTATGCATGATTTTACGCATTTTCAAAGATTTTAGCGTACTTTTTACGCTTTTTTGATATTTTGATATTTTGATCTATTTTTGACAAGAAAATACACTTTTTCGACAGATTCTGACCCTGTATGACAAGGAAAGACCCATTTCAGCCTAATTTAGAACCTTTTTTGACAAGAAAAGACCCTTTTCAGCCAGATTTTGACACATTTTGACAAGAAAAGATCCTTTTGAGCCTGAATTTGAACCTTTTTTCGATAAGAAAAGAAAATTTTCAGTCAGATTTTTATCTTTTTGACAAGAAAAAACCCTTTTCAGCCAGATTTTGACCCATTTTGACAAGAAAAGACCCTTTTTAGCCAGATTTTGATCCTTTTAAAGAAAAGACCCTTTTCAGCCAGATTTTGATCTTTTTGACAAGAAAAGACCCTTTTGAGCCTGATTTTGATCCTTTTTGACAAGAAAGACCCTTTTCAGCCAGATTTTGATCTTTTTGACAAGAAAAGACACTTTTTAGACAGATTCTGACTCTTTTTGACAAGGAAAGACCCTTTTCAGACTGATTTTGAATCTTTTTTTGGTAAGAAAAGACCCTTTTCAGCCATATTTTGACCCTTATTGACAACATAAGACCCTTGTCATCCTGATTTTGAACCTTTTTATGAAGAGAAAAGACACTGTTCAGACAGTTTTTACTAGAAATGAACCATTTCATCCTGATTTCGAACCTTTCTTTGACAAGAAAAGACCCTTTTCAGCCAGATTTTGGCCCTGTTTGACAAGAAAAAACCCTTTTCAACCAGATTTTGACCCTTTTAACTGGAAAAGACCCTTTTCTGACGTTAAAAGACCCTTTTCAGCGAGATTCTATTCTGACCCTGTTGACAAGAAGAGACCCTTTCATCCTGATTTTGAACCGTTTTTGGTAAGAAAAGACCCTTTTCAGCCATATTTGACCCTTGATGACAAGATAAGTCCCTTGTCATCCTGATTTTAATTCTTTTTATGAAGAGAAAAGACACTGTTCAGACAGTTTTTACTAGAAATGACCCGTTTCATCCTGATTTCGAACCTTTCTTTGACAAGAAAAGACCCTATTCAACCAGATTTTGACCCTTTTTTGACTGGAAAAGACCCTTTTCTGACATTAAAAGACCCTTTTCAGCCAGATTTTGGCCCTGTTTGACAAGAAAAAACCCTTTTCAACCAGATTTTGACCCTTTTAACTGGAAAAGACCCTTTTCTGACATGAAAAGACCCTCTTCTGACATGAAAAGACCATTTTCTGACATTAAAAGACCCTTTTCTGACATTAAAAGACCCTTTACTGACATTAAAAGACCCTTTTCTGCATTAAAAGCCCTTTTTCAGCCATATTTTGACCCTTAATGACAAGATAAGACCCTTGTCTTCCTGATTTTGAACCTTTTTATGAAGAGAAAAGACACTGTTCAGACAGTTTTTACTAGAAATGACCCTTTTCATCCTGATTTCGAATTTTTCTTTGACAAGAAAAGACCCTTTTCAGCCAAATTTTGACCCTTTTTGACAAGATAAGACCATTTTCGACAAGAAAAGACCCTTTTCAACCAGATTTTGGCCCTTTTTTTTTTTTTTTGACTATAAAAGATCCTTTTCTGACTAGAAAAGACCCTTTTCAGCCAGATTTTGACCCTTTTTGACAAGATAAGACCCTTTTCTACCAGATTTCGACCTTTTTTTTAGGTAGATTTTTTTAACTAGAAAAGACCCTTTTCTGACTAGAAAAGACCCTTTTCTGACTAGAAAAGACCCTTTCCTGACTAGAAAAGACCCTTTCCTGACTAGAAAAGACCCTTTCCTGACTAGAAAAGACCCTTTTCTGGCTAGAAAAGACCCTTTTCTGACTAGAAAAGACCCTTTTCTGACAAGAAAAGACCCTTTTCAGCCAGATTTTGACCCTTTTTGACAAGGTAAGACCCTTTTCGACAAGAATAGACCCTTTTCAACCAGATTTTGACCATTTTTTGACTAGAAAAGACCCTTTTTTGACAAGAAAGGACCCTTTTCAGCCAGATTTTGATCCTTTTTGACAAGAAAGAAACTTTTTGGACAGATTTTTACCCTCGATGACGATGTGACAGGAAACTTTTTTTACTTTTGCGTAACAAATCCGTGGGTTTATTTATAAATGAATCTGTTGATTGGTTTGTAGTTTGCTCAAAATACATGAAGGGGTTGGAATTTGAGATGAGGGGGAGGGGGTTGTTTGTTTTTTTGTTTCGATCCGACAGGGTGGGTTGAGGTGGGTTTTAAATGAATAATGCGTCTCATCAATTGACAACGTGGGTTGGGGATGGTGGGGGGAAGGTGGGGAAGGGGGAGGGGGGGGTATTCCCCGTTCGTGTCGAGCTTGCCAGAGAGAAGGATGGGCTTTAATTGAATTTTTACACTGGATTGCCTTTCGGTTTCCGAGTACACTTGATTGGGTTTTTTAGGATGGAAAAACCCCCATTTTTTCTTAATCATCAAAAAAATGTCCGAGGGAAAATTCCTTGAATGTTAACCCTATTAGGTTCAAAAAGTTGGGTAAGGTTCCACGCCTTTTTTATAGGATGAAATCGTGAAATGCCCCATAATAATTAATCCCCCATTCCCCCCAAATCTAATCCCATAACTCCCCCCACAGTTAATCCCCCAAAGCCCCCCACAGTTAATCCCCCATTCCCCCAAAGCTAATCCCCCAATTCCCCCCACAGTTAATTCCCCAAATCCACCCACAGTTAATCCCCATTCCCCCCAAAGCTAATCCCCCAATTCCCACACAGTTAATCCCCCAATAACCACCACAGTTAATCCCCCAATCACCACCACAGTTAATCCCCCAAATCCACCAACAGTTAATCACCCAAATCCACCCACAATTAATCCCCCAAATCCACCCACAGTTAACCTCCCATTCCACCTACAGTTAATCCCCCATTCCCCCAAAGCTAATCCCCCAATTCCCCCCACAGTTAATCCCCCATTCCCCCAAAGCTAATCCCCCAATTCACCCACAGTTAATCCCCCATCCCCCCAAATCTAATCCCATAACTCCCCCCACAGTTAATCCCCCAAAGCCCCCCACAGTTAATCCCCCATTCCCCCAAAGCTAATCACCCAATTCCCCCACAGTTAATTCCCCAAATCCACCCACAGTTAATCCCCCATTCCCCCCAAAGCTAATCCCCCAATTCCCACACAGTTAATCCCCCAATTCCCACACAGTTAATCCCCCAATTCCCACACAGTTAATCCCCCAATTCCCACACAGTTAATCCCCCAATTACCACCACAGTTAATCCCCCAAATCCACCAACAGTTAATCCCCCAAATCCACCAACAGTTAATCCCCCAAATCCACCCACAGTTAATCCCCCAAATCCACCCACAGTTAATCCCCCAAATCCACCCACAGTTAACCTCCCATTCCACCTACAGTTAATTTCCCATTCCCCCAAAGCTAATCATCCAATTCCCCCCACAGTTAATCCCCCATTCCCCCCAAATCTAATCCCATAACTCTCCCACAGTTAATCCCCCATTCCCCCCAAAGCTAATCCCCCAATTCCCACACAGTTAATCCCCCAATTACCACCACAGTTAATCCCCCAAATCCACCAACAGTTAATCCCCCAAATCCACCCACAGTTAATTCCCCAAATCCACCCACAGTTAATCCCCCAAATCCAAGCACAGTTAATCCCCCAAATCCAAGCACAGTTAACCTCCCATTCCATTACAGTTAATCCCCCATTCCCCCAAAGCTAATCCCCCAATTCCCCCCACAGTTAATTCCCCAAATCCACCCACAGTTAATCCCCCATTCCGCCCAAAGCTAATCCCCCAATTCCCACACAGTTAATCTCCCAATTACCACCACAGTTAATCCCCCAAATCCACCAACATTTAATCCCCCAAATCCACCCACAGTTAATCCCCCAAATCCACCCACAGTAACCTCCCATTCCACCTACAGTTAATCCCCCATTCCCCCAAAGCTAATCCCCCAATTCCCCCCACAGTTAATCCCCCATTCCCCCAAAGCTAATCCCCCAATTCACCCACAGTTAATCCCCCATTCCCCCAAAGCTAATCCCCCAATTCACCCACAGTTAATCCCCCATTCCCCCCAAATCTAATCCCCCAATTACCACCACAGTTAACCCCCCCCCATTCCACCTACAGTTAATTCCCCAAATCCACTCAAATTAATCCCCCATATCCCCCCACAGTTAATCCCCCAAATCCATCCAGAGTTAATCCCCCAAATCCCTCCACAGTTAATCCCCAAATCCCCCAAGTTAATCTCTCAAATGAACCACTACCACACCCCCACCCAAACTTTTCAAAAATAGTCATTAATTTAAATAATATGTAATTAAAAAAATCTTACCTGAAACCTCTGGCTGCTTCCAAGTCCACACTGCAATAACAAATTTTGTTAACTCCCTTAATTAAAGATTTAAAAATAATTTTAAAAAATGTTTAAAAAATGATGTTTGAATGTTATGATGTGGACTGTGGAGCCCCAGAGGCGTCATGAAATGAATTTTGTTTCTGTGAAAATAAAGGAGCGGAAATAATAGTGTTTTGACGCTTTTTTTTCGTCTTGACTAATTAAAAAAGTAGGGATAAATTTTTGATGAGATTTTATATGTTGGGGGGGGGGAGGCCTTGTTTTCCGAAGTGGGGGGAGGGTGGGGGAGGTGAAAAGTTTGTTGAATCTACGTTCTCTGTGCTCTTTGACCGGAAATTATACGGTTTTATCAAAACTTTCTACCTGATGTGATTTTGTCGAAAGCGGATATTAAGGGCCTTTTCTTTTATATTATAACGCCTATTTCCCCTTTTAAAGAGGGTCCAGATGAAATATCAAAAGGATTTTTGTGGTTTTTTCGAGGGAAAAATATAATAAATAAGCGTATTTGGGCGGATTAGAATTAGTTTTGTTTTATATAAATTATAGGGTTGAAGAATCGAAAACTCTTTGCAGTACTACCAATAGACGCTTATAGGTTAAGGGAGTGTCGAGAAGGGGGGGGGGAGGTGATAAGAGAGTGGGGGAGGGTAGGGGAGGTGATTGAAGTTGTAGGGATGTGGGGGAGAGTAGGGGAGGTGATGACCGGTGTGGTGGATGACAGGGGAGGTTGAGGTAAGTTCGAGGAGGGTAGGGAAGGTGATGAGCAAGGTTCGTTTTTCTCAAATAGTTCACTAAAAACACGAATTTTTCTTTCCTTTTGTCGATAAAATTAGAGATTTTGACGAGGGTACAAGGAGTTGAGTGGGGGGAGAGCGTTAATATGAAGGTTATTGGCCTAATCTAATAAACCCCGAAGGGCGATTAGGGCGGAAGATCTAATAGGAAGGACCTCCTTTTGGGAGGGGATGATTAATTTTCACCCCATCATAGTCTTAACGCAAGAAAATCTTTATAAAACGGAAGAAAAAGAAGACGAAAGAAAAAAAAAAATCTCCTCCCCGAGCTTATTTACAGGACAAACACGGCCTATATGTTTACTCGGTGTAAACAAGACGTGCTTTTATGTTAATAAACCCGAAAAGCCTCCAGGTTTGGCAAACAGCTAACGCGAAACGTTAAAGGAAACGATTTCAAATCGATCATTTCTACAAATTGTCATTAAGTTACATATAAAATTAATTGGTCGTTTAAAAATAACAGTTCCATGCTTACATACAGCTAAAAACTTTCCCACCATACCCTAATTACCACCATCATACCTTGATTACCCCACCATACCATTTATACCCCGCCATATCCTGATTACCCCCCCAGATCACCTAACTACCCCCAGATAACCTGATTACCCCCATCATACCTTTATTACCCCCACCGTACCGTGATTACCCCTCCATATCCTGATTACCCCGCGATACCCCGATTACCCCCAGATAACCTGATTACCCCGCCATATCCTGATTACCCCCCCCCCGCAGATTACCTGATTATCCCCAGATAACCTGATTACTCCATCATACCTTGATTACCCCACCATACCTTGATCACCCCACCATACCGTGATCACCCCACCATACCGTGAATACCCCACCATACCGTGAATACCCCCAGATAACCTGATTACCCCATCATACCGTGATTACTCCTTCATATCCTGATTATCCCAACATACTGTGATTACCCCACCATACCGTGATTACCCCAAGATAACCTGATTACCCCCATCATACCTTGATTACCCCCACCCTACCGTGATTAACCCGCCATATCCTGATTATCCCCATATATCCTGATTACCACCATATAACCTGATTACCCCCATATAACCTGATTAACCCGCCATATCCTGATTATCCCCATATATCCTGATTACCACCATATAACCTGATTACCCCCATATAACCTGATTAACCCGCCATATCCTGATTATCCCCATATATCCTGATTACCACCATATAACCAGATTACCCCCATATAACCTGATTACCCCATATAATCTGATTACCCCGCCATTTCCTTATTACCCCGCCATATCCTGATTACCCCCCCCCCAGATTACCTGATTATCCCGAGATAACCTGATTACCCCATCATACCTTGATTACCCCACAATACCTTGATCACCCCACCATACCTTGATTACCCCACCATACAGTGATTACCCCACTATACCGTGAATACCCCACTATACAGTGATTACCCCCAGATAACCTGATTACCCCTTTATATCCTGATTATCCGAACATACTGTGATTACCCCACCATACCGTGATTACCCCAAGATAACCTGATTACCCCCATCATACCTTGATTACCCCCCGATACCCTGACCCGTGATCTATACCCCCTATACCCTCATTACCCCACATCCTGATTACCCACCATTACCTGATTACCCCACCATACCTTGATCACCCTCCATACCGTGATTACCCTATGATAACCTGATTACCCCCATCATACCTTGATTACCCCCACCGTACGGTGATCACCCCGCCATAACCTGATTACCCCCAGATAACCTGATTACCCCCAGATATCCTGATTACCCCCAGATAACCTGATTACCCCGCCATACCCCGATTACCCCACCATACCCGATTACCCCACCATACCCCGATTACCCCACCATACCCCGATTACCCCCATACCCCGATTACCCCCATCCATACCCCCATTACCCATCGCCATATCCCATTACCCCAACATACCGATTACACCATACATACCCCGATTACTCCACCATACCCCACAATACCCAGATTACCCCTCCATACCTTGATTACTCCGCAATACCCCTATTACCCTAACATACTCCGATTACCCCACCATACACTGATTACCCCCACCATTCCCTGATTATCCCACCATACACTGATTACCCCATCTCTACTAATTTTACCCTCCCTCATTGCGATACCTTTATTGCCTCCTCCATACCCTCATTACCCCACTTTACCCCCATTACCCTCACTAACCCATAGTATGGCCACCTTTTTTTCCCAACTTACCCAATTTTACTCCCATTACCTCACTAAAACCTCCATACCTTTCGATCTCTTGTCCTACTGCCTTATTGTGTCTACACTTTCGCATGACCTACAAGTCTTGCTGGTTTAGCCTACCCCAAGAGCATTCAATCTTCCAATCGTTTTCTTAAAAAATTGAAAATAAAGTTTATAAAAAGCGGTCTCGAAGCCGTTTTTTCGAAAGGGCGCATTTCTAGATTTACTCTCGAGAGGAAGTTAAACAGTAAAAATAGAAAAAAGGATGCGGGTGCTCCCGACAACAACTGAATTGAAGGGTGGGGCCGCCTCTCTGGGAGTTATTGCCGAGTTTATCAAGATCCCCCAGTCGCAATCCAAGTACACAAACTCCGGCGACTTTTTTTCCCCCTTCTTCCCCTCAATGTTATTTTGTCATTTTTGTGATAAACCGTCCGGAGTTGAAGTTAAAAAGGCGAAGATTTGTCATTGGCGTCCGTTGCCCTCTTTTTATCCTCGAGGACCTTTTCATCTCGACATTCTGAGCCCATTCCCGACATTTTTAGGAATCCGATACTATTTTAATTGTTGGGTGGAAAAGGGAGCGAACCCGACGTCCCTTATCCACACCATTATTGCCCTCAAAGCCTTAATTTTTTGTATGTATCTAGTAACGCGGCATCATTCCGCCCCACCAATCATAGATACAAGAAGCCTAAAAATTATAAAATCACTTTTTAAATCTTATTTTTACGCAAAATTGAAAATTTGGCATCATAAATGTTGATTTTGAGGGTTTTTTGATAAAAATTAGGCTTTAAAAATGTTGATTATGAGGTTCTTCACGAAAATTTAGCTTTTTAAATGTTGATTTCGAGGTTTTTTTGACGAAAATTAGACCTCATAAATGTTGATTTTGAGATTTTTTGACGAAAAGTAGGCTTTACAAAT
Organism: Orius laevigatus; assembly: GCA_018703685.1. NCBI lineage: Eukaryota > Metazoa > Arthropoda > Insecta > Hemiptera > Anthocoridae > Orius > Orius laevigatus. The sequence goes on from JAGWEN010001107.1 coordinate 22,052, forward strand.
GTTGATTTTGAGATTTTTCAAGAAAATTTGGCTTTATAAATGTCGATTTTGAGGTTTTTGACGAAAATTAGGCTTTTAAAATGTTGATTTTGAGGTTTTCGACAGTTTGAGAACCACTGATATAGACAGTTAAAAATGACGGTTGTTAGTTTAAAAGTGTCAGGTTTGTTCTTCGTTCGTTCCGGAGCGATGAGTTCCCATCGTGAAGGCGTTCCGGTTTATTTCACAGCCCCTTATCCTGACAAAGAAGAAAATTAATAATTTTACGACCTGTTTGAAGGTGGAGGTCGATTAATACTGAAAATTTTCTCCCCGGACGATTAAGAACAGTAAAACGTGTTTTGAAAATTAATTGAACCCTTTAAGAGAAGTGGTGAGGGAAGAAAAGAGGGTGGGACATCTCTCGAGTTCGCTATCAACGTTAAAAACTCAACATTTACTCGAGAATCTTGTTTATTGCTATAATTTATCCACTTTTGTCCTTATATAAGTCCCCCATTTGCTGGAGTGGAGAATATATAGTGCGGTGAGGGGGTAAGGGGGGTGATGTTAGAAAAAACCAGCAAAACTGAAATGTTTCGCATTATCGTATAAGTGACATCCTCCTGTATCTTTTTTCCCCGGAAATTCGTTTAACTTAAAACGTGGCCTTTTTAGATTGCATATTGTTATTCAACTGGTGGGAAACTCATAAAAATGAAGGGAAACCTAATTGCTTCAACGTGACTTTTTTTCTCGCCTCTTATTCCACCATTATGTTCTTTTCCTTGTTTATTTAAATCGGTTTTTACGTCATATACAAAGGACGCAAAGGAGATTGGTAATTACGTTAATTCGATTTGATCCGAGGGAAATAATTCCATCTTCTTCCTTCCAAGGCGGGATTCCGTTGATTAAGATAAAAGGTTTTCCCCCGGAGTGACGTCAGCGGTGGAGGGGGGGTGGTAAAGCAAAAGAGGCTTTTGCATCGAGTTTTCTAAGCTCGCGTTTTCTAACTTTCATGACAATACTTAAATCAAAGATAAACCCGATTTCCTTTCCCCCAACCCATTCGACAACTTGAAGTGTCAAAGGCTAATAAAACAATCAGGAAAGTTTTTAATTGCTTTTTCAAACAAAGGTGAAAACATTAAACTTCTCAGAATAAAGGGGTAGGTAAAAAAAAATCAAAAGCTATTGAGGACGTCACCACCTTCTTTTTTATGAAAAAAGATTCAAAATGATGGGTCACATGACATACTTTGGAAAAAATTTAGAATCAGCAATGGTTCTCGAAAAACGCCTAAACTAGCTTCTTCATCTTTCCGCTAGAGTTCCAGTTTGTTCAAATTATGCTCAATTTACCAAACTGAGACGTTTTTCCTTCCTTTTTGACACATTTAAATGATAAACTGGACGAAAAGCAACAGAATATTTGATTTTCATGAAAGATATTTCAACACCGGGGGTAAAAACTGTTTTAAGAGAATATTTAGATTTATCGCTTTTCTTTTTACTTTTTTTCGGGCCGGACGAAAAGCCGGAGGAGAAAAGCGGTCCCTCGTTTAATGAGAAAAATAAATTAAAGGATGAGAGGTGAAGATAAGATTCTTCTCTTTTTTTACCCTCTTCATTCTCGTTTTTTTCCGGTTAAATGGAACCCCTGAAATGGATCTTCATTCTTCACCCTCCAATTTTCAACTTTTTTCTCCTAATTTTCATGAAAATTAAATGTCGTAAAAAAAAAAATACAAAAAATGATGTCAAAAAATGTCAAAAATACTTACTCTGCACATGTCCATTTGGACCTGAAAAAAAGAAGAAAAGAATCAATAAAATGTTCAAAAATATCAGATTTAGGTCAGTAAATGGATAAAAAGTTTTTATTTATGGGATTTATGTTTTGATGAGTGCAAGAGGGGCTTTGAAGAATAGAAAAATCTTGTTACGTGTATAGCTTCCCCTTTTATCAAGCTCTTTTATGGGGTCGGTTCAATATAAAAAGTTCGTGAGATGGGATGAGGGGCTTGAAAGTATAACGATCTTTTTTTATTATGTCGTTTTTATGACGTCGTATAAAAATGACGACATAATTGGAATAATAATTTCCCCCCCTCTTTTTATATGGCGACACCTTTGGGCCAATCAAAGACTCAGGGGGGCACCTGTTGAACCTTAAGGAGGCCAATGGACAGTTTAGCAGTGACGTCACCTAAATGCAGCTTGACCAGTGACGTCAATGATCAAAATTAGTGACGTCAATAGTTGGGAATGATAATTTTTTGCTGAAAGTCTATTACGTCTATGCGAACGGTGAAAATCGAGTCTCCGGAAATATTCATTACGGTGGATGCTCGAACCGTCGGAACGGAAAACGAGATTTCGTTCTGTTTAATCCTCGTGGGATTCATACAGAGTTCTCTTTCAGCATCATTACATCCCTAATACGTCGTATTATGAATAAACGCCCCTTAAATAGGTCACCGTCCAGGACATCGATTTTGGATTTGAAATGTACAGCGTTTTTTTGACAAGAAAAGACCCTATTTAGCCATTTTTTGGCCTATTTTGACAAGAAAAGACCCTATTTAGCCAATTTATGACCTATTTTGACAAGAAAAGACCCTTTTATGACATTTTTTTACCCTTTTTTGACAAGAATAAGACACTTTTCAGACAGTTTTTGACAAGACTAAACCCTTTTCAGCCATTTTTTTAACCTTTTTTCACAAGAAATGAACCTTTTCAGACATTGTTTTAACTTATTTTGACAAGAAAAGACTCTATTCAGCCATTTTTTGACGAGAATACACCCTTTTCAGCTATTTTTTGACCTATTTTGACAAGAAAAGACCCGTTTCAGCCATTTCTTGACCTTTTTTTGACAAAAAATGACATTTCCAGACCTTTTTTGACAAGAATAAACCCTTTTCAGCCATTTTTTTTACCTTTTTTGACAAGAAATAACCC
>JAGWEN010001107.1:30000-40016 GCA_018703685.1 Orius laevigatus
GCCATCATCGCCATCAACGTCATCATCGCCATTATCGCCATCATCACCATCATGATCATCATCATGAATACCATCATGATCATCATCATGAATACCATCATGATCACCATCATGAATACCATCATGATCATCATCATGAATACCATCATGATCACCATCATGAATACCATCATTATCACCATCATGATCGCCATAATAATCACCATCATGATCACCATAATAATCACCATCATGATCACCATAATAATCACCATCATGATCACCATAATAATCACCATCAGCACCAACATCACCATCATGATCACCATCAGCACCAACATCACCATCAGCACCAACATCACCATCATGATCACCATTGTCAATATCGTGATCACCATCGTCACCATCGTGATCACCATCATCACCATCATGATCACCATCATCACCATCATGATAACCATAATCACCATCGTGATCACCATCATCACCATCATGATCACCATCAGCACCAACATCACCATCAGCACCAACATCACCATCATGATCACCATTGTCACCATCATGATCACCATTGTCACTATCGTGATCACCATCATGATCACCATAATCACCATCGTGATCACCATCATCACCATCATGATCACCATCATCACCATCGTGATCACCATCATCACCATCATGATCACCATCATCACCATCATGATCACCATCATCACCATCATGATCACTATCATCACCATCATGATCACCATCATCACTATAATCATTATTATCATCACCATCATGATCACCATCATCACTATCTTCATTATTATCATCACCATCATGATCACCATCATCACTATCATCATTATTATCATCACCATCATGATCACCATCATCACATCATCATTATTATCATCACCATCATGATCACCATCATCACATCATCACCACCATCACTATCATCATCACCATCACTATCATCATCACCATCATCACAGCATCACCACCATCACTATCATCATCACCAACATCACATCATCACCACCATCACTATCATCATCACCATCATCACATCATCACCACCATCACTATCATCATTACCATCATTACCATCACCACCACCATTATCGCCATCACCTCCTTCACCACATTTACCACCTTCAATCCCATCATTATCATCATTACCATCACCACCACCATTATCGCCATCACCTCCTTCACCACATTTACCACCTTCAATCCCATTATTATCATCATCACTACCATCTCTATCACCTTCGTCACCACTATCACTATCTTCATCATTATCATCACATCATCACCACCATCACTATCATCATCACAACCATCACTATCATCATCACCATTACAACCATCACCATTGTCACAACCAATAACACCATCCCTCCACCCCCCTCCCTTACCCCCACCTCTTCCAACTTTCTATGACTCCACCCTGTCTGGTGTATTGTATGCACCCTCCTAGTCCCCACCATCCATCTAGATTAGACCATTACGTCCATTCATGTTCGACTAATATCCGAATACCTCCGCCTAACGATATTGAACCCACGGTTGACCTATTGACCTCCCAATTGACAATCCTTACAACCCAGACATCATTTGAATTTTCGAACTTTTGACCCAAAGACGTTCAACGGAACCTAAAATCTCGATTCTTCGAAAACAAAAGCCCCCTGTAATTCGAAACGTACAGTGTTATTGTTGAAAACAAGTGGTTTGTATTATAGTCAGAGGAAAGAAGGTTCTCCCTCAGGAAAATCGGTTCGTGAAGGGGCGAAGGGGGTAAAAAGCTCGGTTTTCTTGTATAGTAAAGGAAAGAGGAGGGGACTAGCATACGACTGTAATCAGTTAGTCCATTGTCTAACTGAGAAACAAAGACGTTCGAACCCTAAAAGCTTCTTTGTCCCCTCCCTAGAAAGCCTCCGGAGCCTCTTTGTCAAAGTAACCTTAACGGGACGCTCTTTAATGCCGCCTTTTAACCTAAAAAACCCCCTCATACGACCTAAAAAAACATTCGGAAATTTACTAAATAAACGAATCCCATGTTAATCAACGTTTACAAGGGGGAGATGGGCTCCGTTTAATCCAGGGGCTTCGTCATATATTTACACCCATTACATCATCAACCGAAACCATGTTTACCAATTCATGTGGCCTCCCCTTTAATCCCATTGTGGCTTCAATTTTAACTAGGGAACAACAAATTTTTCAACAATTCTTTGTAATTATTTATAACTTTTGAATGAATGAATTCGGCCAATCCGGTTCTCTCCTTCATAATAAAGGTGTATCGTTCTATAAATTTAATACTGGACGTAGGTCGAGGGAATCCTCTTTCATGGCATCGATTCCCAGGTATAGAAGCCTAAAGTGCTTTGTTGGAGTACGAGGATATCAAAGGGTGTAATTTTCACTTTAATGATTATATAAACGATAATTTAATTTGTACGTATTTCATCCTTTATGAAGGATTTTAGTTTCAAGATTGACCACTTGGAGAAACAAGCTATTTAGTCAATCTAAGCCCGAAAAGGCAAAAAGAAATCATTTGCTTATTTATCGTTAATTGCCTTTTGAGAGCTGTTTTCAAAAGGTAATTAAATTCTCTACAACTTTTATTAAGTACACTTTTTTGATTAGATGACGTCTTCCCTCCTTTAGAGGTCAAAATAGAAAACCCTGTTTTTTTTCCACCTCGTAGCTCAGATACGTTTGGTCCTACAAAAAATTGTATTAGCTTAAAATTGTAGAAAATTTAAAAATCTTTAATTTTGTACAAAACTTTATTTCGCCTACGACCTACGGTTTTCGAGATATTTGCGAAAAAACGAAACAAAATCACCTTAAAAACCCTCCTAACGTCAAAGCGCACGGGTTTCGGCTATGAACTTTTTTTTTTTGGTTAATCAGGGGACCAACCCCTACACATTTTTTGACAAGAAAAGACCCTATTCAGTCAATTTTGGACCTTTTTTGACAAAATATGACATAAGTCCAGAACCGAAACTCGTGCTCTTTGGCGTCAGGAGGGTTTTTAAGATGATTTTTTTCGTTTTTTCGCAAATATCTTGAAAACCGTAGGTCGTAGGTGAAATAATACTTAGTACAAAATAAAAGATTTTTAAATTTTCTACAATTTTGAGCTAATACAATTTTTTGTATGACCAAACGTATCTGAGCTACGAGGTGAGAAAAAAATGGTTTTTTTTTTTTAACCTCTGAAGGAGGGAAGACGTCATCTGCCTATTTTTCGTTAATTGCCTTTTGAGAGCTGTTTTCCAAAGGTAATTAAATTCTCTACAACTTTTATTAAGTACACTTTTTTTGATTAGATGACGTCTTCCCTCCTTCAGAGGTCGAAATAGAAAACCCTGTTTTTTGTCCACCTCGTAGCTCAGGTACGTTTGGTCCTACAAAAAATTGTATTAGCTAAAAATTGTAGCGAATTTAAACATCTTTAATTTTGTACTAGATATTATTTTGTTTACGACCTACGGTTTTCGAGATATTTGCGAAAAAACGAAAAAAATCACCTTAAAAACCCTCCTAACGTCAAAGCGCACGGGTTTCGGTTATGGACTTTTTTTTGGGTCAATTGGGGGACCAACCCCTACACATTTTTTGATCTTTTTTTGACAAGAAAAGACCCTATTCAGTCAATTTTGGACCTTTTTTGACAAAATATGACAAAAGTCCAGAACCGAAACTCGTGCTCTTTGGCGTCAGGAGGGTTTTTAAGATGATTTTTTTCGTTTTTTCGCAAATATCTCGAAAACCGTAGGTCGTAGGTGAAATAATACTTAGTACAAAATAAAAGATTTTTAAATTTTCTACAATTTTAAGCTGATACAATTTTTTGTATGACCAAACGTATCTGAGCTACGAGGTGAGAAAAAAATGATTTTTTTTTTTTTTTTTTTAACCTCTGAAGGAGGGAAGACGTCATCTGCCTATTTTTCGTTAATTGCCTTTTGAGAGCTGTTTTCCAAAGGTAATTAAATTCTGTACAACTTTTATTAAGTACACTTTTTTTGATTAGATGACGTCTTCCCTCCTTCAGAGGTCAAAATAGAAAACCCTGTTTTTTGTCCACCTCGTAGCTCAGGTACGTTTGGTCCTACAAAAAATTGTATTATGTAGCAAAAAATTATAGAAAATTCAAAAATCTTTAATTTTGTACTAAACATTATTTCGCCTACGACTTACGGTTTTCGAGATATTTGCGAAAAAAACGAAAAAAAATCACTTTATCCCAAACGCACGGGTTTCGGTTATGGACTTTTTTTTGGCTAATCAGGGGACCAACTACTACACATTTCCATAGAGAAACAAAATACATTTTTTTCCACCCCCAGGCTTAGATTGACTGGACCATTTACCTGGTAATCCATGTAGTTTCCGTATCCCATATGGTTGCAGGTGCAGGCACAATGCTGTATGTGATGGCGGAGGTCCATATCCAGCCGCCATTGAGGAGGCGGGGGCGGCAGAGGTGGTACCTCTTCCCGCCACTCATGTGTCATCACTCAGGTCGCTCCATCTGGAAACCGATTATAAAACAAAATTAGGCTTTGTGCTCTGTTTATTAATGTACCAAACGATGTTTTTAGAAGGGAAAATTGTGTGGGAAGTGTACACATAAAATGTGTTTTGCAAAATTGCATTTAATGTTAAATAAATACGAAAGTCATTTTAGGATTCTAAATCTGGGGATGCGACAAAAGCGGTTGTTTACTCTGGTAATAATATGTCTGGAGGATATCCACAAATCATAGTTGGCAGGAGGGTAGGGGAGGTGATGGGATAGTAGTGAATGGTGATAGCATGTTGGGAGAGTAAGGGGGAGGTGGTGGGATGTGGAAGGGGTCCAGGAGGGTAGGGGAGGTGATGGAAAAGTAGTGGACGGTGATAGCATGTTGGAAGAGTGATGGGGAGGTGGTGAATGTGGAGGGGGTCCAGGAGGGCAGGGGAGGTGATGGGAGAGCATTGGGAGGGTCGGTGAGGTGATGGGAGAGTAGTGGAAGTTGAGAGCATGTTGGGGAGGTGGTGGGTTGTGGAGGGGGGGTCCAGGATGGTACGGGTGGTGATGGGAGAGTAGTGCAAGGTGGCAGCATGTTCGGAGAGCTCTGGGGAGGTTGTGGGAGGTAATAGCATGTTTTAAGAGTGGGGGAGGTGGTGGGAATTTGAGGAGGTGATGGAAGAGTAGTAAAAGGTGATGGAATGTTTCTAGAGTGATGGGGAGGTGGTGGGATATGGAAGGGGGGTTCAGAAGTGTAGGGGAGGTGATGGGAGATTAGTGGGAGGTGATAGCATGTTTGGAGAGTGAGGGGGAGGTGGTGGGATGGGGAGGTGATGGGAGAGTAGTGGGAGGTGATAGCATGTTGGGTGAGTGGGGGGAGGTGGTGTGAATCGAAGGAGGTGATGGAAGAGTAGTGAAAGGTGATGGAATGTTCCTAGAGTGATGGGGAGGTGGTGGGATGTGGAAGGGGGTTCAGAAGGGTAGGGGAGGTGATGGGAGAGTAGTGGGAGGTAATAGCATGTTTGGAGAGTGAGGGGGAGGTGACGGGATGGGGGTCTAGGATGGTAGGGGAGGTGACGGGAGAGTAGGGGAGGTGATAGCATGTTTGGAGAGTGAGGGGGAGGTGGTGGGATGGGGGGAGGTGATGTGAGAGTAGTGGAAGGTGATGGCATGTTTGGAGAGTGAGGGGGAGGTGACGGGATGGGGGCCTAGGATGGTAGGGGAGGTGATGGGAGAGTAGGGGAGGTGATAGCATGTTTGGAGAGTGAGGGGGAGGTGGTGGGATGGGGGGAGGTGATGTGAGAGTAGTGGAAGGTGATGGCATGCTTCTAGACAGATGGGGAGGTGGTAGAATGTGAAGGGGGTTCAGAAGTGTAGTTGAGGTGAAGGGAGAGTAGTTGGAGGTGATAGCATGTTTGGAGAGTGAGGGGGAGGTGGTGGGATGGGGGGAAGTGATGGGAGAGTAGTGGGAGGTAATAGCATGTTGGGAGAGTGGGGGGAGGTGGTGGGAATCGAAGGAGGTGATGGGAGAGTAGTGGAAGGTGATGGCATCCTTCTAGAGAGATGGGGAGGTTGTGGGTTCAGAAGTGTAGGGGAGGTGATGGGAGATTAGTGGGAGGTAATAGCATGTTGTGATAGTTTGGGGAGGTGGTGGGAATCGGAGGAGGTGATGGGAGGTGATGAATGTTTCCTAGAAGGTTGGTAAAACTTTTTGAGGTAGTTCCAATTTTGAAGGCTTCCTCCTCTTTACCTCTTCCCCCCTATTGATGTCCCCTTAAGTATTTCCATTGAAAATTTCCCTTCAAACATTAATTCGACTTTTCAACGGTTTCAATCATCGTATAAACATCAAAAGCATTCAACGTCGTCCATAAATTTTCCATGGCCGAGGACAAGCGAACGATAAAAGCGCCATTTTAAGGTATTTACATATCGGACGAGCGCCTTTTGTTTATAACCGTAATCGCTTGTTTTGTCGCATGTTCGCCAATTCGTCGCCATCTCGAGGTCCACCCCCCACCACCACCACCCCCCACCACCACCCCCCACCATCCCCCCTCCCATACACAAACGCTCCGACCTCATTAATGGCCTGGAAACATTCCATTCCGGTTAATTTACCTTATAGATGCCATTAGTATGGTAATGAGCCCCCCCCACCCTTCCTCCACTACTTGACCCCTCTCTTAATTGTACCCCTTAATTAGAGGATCGACTGGATTTTCTTGTAATCTTCAACATATTAAAAAACATACAAAAATTACAAAAACCGACATTTTTCAATAGAGTCCAATTAAAACATTTCGCTCCACTTGAGCCCCTCCTTGGGATTATTAACAATTCAAATGGAACTGCATAAATTTAAATGGAAGGTTAACAAACAAATTACATTATCAATTCCAAATAGACCATTTTAATTACGTTTTATTGAAATAATTATTAAATATTAAGTAATTAAGTTTAATCACTTAATCACCCCAGGGGCGCGATATTCGAGAGGAAAGCTTGTTAATTGCATTAATTATTCATTTTAAAATTTAATTTTTTAAATGTTGCTTCAGGGGCGGGGGGATGTTTACGTTTAGATGAAAGGTTGGCCAATAGATGGAGCTACGTTGTCAAGTAAAAGTTTCTCTATTTAAATCAGAGGTTCCCAAACTTTTTCTTAGTGCGCCCCCGTTTTTAAACAAATGCAAAACCCCTCATTTAAAAAAATTTAGTTGTTTAATTTTGAGGTTTTTGAAAAAAAACTTTGGTTCTAAAAATGTTGATTTCGAGGCTTTTGACAAAAGAAATTGCACTTAAAATGTTGATTTTGAGATTTTTTGACCAAAAAATGGCTCTTTGAGGTTTTTGACGAAAATTTGGCTTTTTAAATGTTGATTTTGAGGTTATTGGACGAAAATTAAGCTTCATAAATGTTGATTTCGAGGTTTTTTGACCTAAATTGGGCCTTTTAAATGTTGATTTCGAGGTTTTTCACGAAAATGTGGCTTTTTAAATGTTGATTTCGAGGTTTTTTGACCAAAATTGCGCCTCATGAATGTTGATTTTGAGGTTTTCACGAAAATTTGGCTTTTTAAATGTTGATTTGGAGGTTTTTTGACGAAAATTAGGCTTCATAAATGTTTATATTGAGGTTTTTGACGAAAATTTGGCTTTAAAAATGTTGACTTTGAGTTTTGACAAAAATTTGGCTTCTTTAAATGTTGATTTTGAGGTTTTTTGACGAAAACTATGCTTTGCAAATGTTGATTTTGAGGTTTTTCAAGAAAATGTGGCTTTTTAAATGTCGATTTTGAGGTTTTTGGACGATTAGGCTTCATAAATGTTGATTTTGAGGTTTTTCACGAATTTTTAGGGATAATTGCAAGAAAAAAAAATCTTAAAGAATCAAAAAAGGGTTAAAGGGACCCCTGAAATTGGTGAAAGGACAAAAACTGACTTTGACCGTTGTTTGCCAAGGAGAAACACATACATTGACGTCAGATATTCCTCATTAAACGGCTCAAAGTCAAAGTTTTTCATTTTCTCAAAAAGTATTGGTCCAGAGCTTGCCCAGAGACACGAACTTTCTCAAAGGACTACAGATTTCGGGGGATCCATAAATTTTGGGGGAAACGAATCCTTTTTTTCTAACATAACTTGAATTTGGTGATAATTTTATGAAAATGGGACTAATATCACTCAAACACATTATAATTACCTAATTAGTTAATTAATTAATTAATCAATTTTTGACAAAAAAAATTTTTTTTTGCAATCATAACTTGAATTTGGTGATAATTTTATGAAAATGGGAAAATTAAGTTAATTAGTCATAATTACCTAATTACATAATTAATTACCTAATTAGTTAATGAAATTTAATCAGGATCACGTGAAGATTATTTGGTTAAAATTTGGTGAAGATCGGACCGGTAGAAAGCCCGTAGCACATTTTTGCAAACTTTAGACAGACATATCTCCGCCATTTTGTCGAATTTCAAAAATCGCTCTCGTCACTTTCAAGATAACCACGAAAGGAAGATTGTGTGAAAATTTCGTGAAAATCGGATGAAAATTGTGGCCGTGAAGTGTTCCGGGAAAAAAGGCGACGGACGGACGGACGGCCGGCACCACAGACAAAGTCATGTCCGACAAAGATCAAAAGTCAGTTTGACCCTAGGGGGTCTGGAAGACCCTTCCCCAAAAACCCGAACCCGACGGTAATACAATAACTTCTCTTTGAGAAAGTAAAAAAAAAAAAGGAATTTTTACTCCCAAGGAGTAAAGCCCCTTTTGAGAAAGTTGAAATTTCTTGAAGATTTTTCCACCCTTATTTTGTTTATCGATTTTCCCACTCGGTTTATCACATCCTCTCGATAAACTGAGATGCAAGGAGGCAATATTAATCTTCCCCTTAATTGGAAACAGATTGGTTTCGCAATTAGTAAATTGTAGAGCGCTCTGGGGAGGAAAAAATGTTTTAAAACTTTCTACGAAATAAATAAGATCAAAGAAAACTAAATTGAATTTCGAAATAGCCCCCTTTACACGAAATAAAACCAATTTTGTTATTCTTCTCTTTCTAATCATGATAAAAAGTTTCTTTTTCTTCCTCTTTCATCTTGGTGGGACTCCCGTGACGTCATCGGTTGACGTCATCGATGGGAAATCTTCTTTTTTAAATAATTTAGCTAATGAAATTTTCGGGTTTGAAATAAAAAAATCCTTTTCAATGGTGGAGATAAAGAAAATAAGAGTCTCGAGGAGTCTTTTGCAGGGAGACTCTGATTGATGGTCGTGAAAAGGGTCCCCGGGGCTTTTTTCTCTCAATTTTTTTCCCTTTCTTTTTCTTTTTTTCCGTACCGAAAGAAAATTAACAAGTCAAGGTGTATTTTTCAAAAGGGTGTCTCCACAAAATCGGGCTAATTTTTTTTCGACTGCCAAGTTCATTTTTTCTCCATCTAATCCCTCAAATACACCATAATCCATCTAATATCTATCAAATCCTTCATATATCCCATAATCCCTCTAATATCCATCTAATCCCCCAAATCCCTCTTAATCCCTCAATATCCATCTAATCCCTCTAATCTCCATCTAATCCCTCAAACACCTCATAATCCCTCTAATAACCATCTAATCCCTCTAATAACCATCTAATCCCTCTAATATCCATCTAATCCCTCTAATAACCATCTAATCCCTCTAATAATCATCTAATCCCTCTAATAACCATCTAATCCCTCTTAATCCCTCAATCTAAATCTAATCCCTCTTAATCCCTCAATATCCATCTAATCCCTCTTAATCCCTCTAAAATCCATCTAATCCCTCAAACACCTCATAATCCCTCAAATACCTCATAATCCCTCTAATACCTCATAATCCCTCTAATAACCATCTAATCCCTCTAATAACCATCTAATCCCTCTTAATCCCTCAATCTAAATCTAATCCCTCAATATCCATCTAATCCCTCTTAATCCCTCAATATCCATCTAATCCCTCTTAATCCCATATC
>JAGWEN010001108.1:0-40022 GCA_018703685.1 Orius laevigatus
TAATCGCTGAATGCTAGGTGCATCGTATAGAGTAGGATTTCGTTTCAATTTCCCGCCCTTTTAGCATTCCCCGTCCACCCTTCCCCCAAATGAGGAAATTTCCATCGAATTTTAAACGCTAATTCCAATATATCATCTATAGGGTAAGAATTTCATTCAAACTTCCCTCTCGCGTTATCCCCACCCCAAATGGAAATTTCCCTAGAGTTTTAATCGCTGAATTGCTGGTGCCTTCGTAAAGGGTAGGAATTTGTTAAAATTTCCCTCTTTTCCCCCTTTTTAGAATTTCCCTGTCCCCCCAATGGGAAATTTCCCTCGAATTTTAATCGCCGAATTCCAAGATATCATCCTGTAGAGTAGGAATTTTATTCAAATTTCCCTCTTTTTCCCCATTTCAGAATTTCCCATGACAGGGGTAGAAGAGCTTACTTAAAATTTCCCTCTTTTCCCACTTTATAATTCACTCATAATGGGAAATTTTCCTGAATTTTAATCGCTGAATTCCAAGCATTGATCCGACAGAGTAGGAATTTCATTCAATTTCCCTTTTTGTCTTCCCATTTCAGAATTCCGTGAATCCCACCAAAGGGAATTTTCCTCGAGTTTTATCGCTGAATTGCTAGTGCATCGTATAGAGTAGGAATTTCATGTTCCAATTTCCCTCGTTCCCCCTTTTTAGTAATTTCCCGTCACACACAAAGGGAAATTCCATCGAATTTTAAACGCTAAATCCAAGATTTCAGCTGATCAGGGTAGGATTTCATTCAATTTCCCTCCCTCCCCACTAACCCCACATGGGGAATTTCTTCTGACGTGTTAATCGCGTGAAAGATGCAAAGGTTAGGGTAGGAATTTTGTTCGCAATTTCCCTATTTTCTCCCTTTTTTGAATTCGCAAAACCCTCGAATCCTAGGTAGCATCCTATAGGGTATGAATTTATTAAATGTCCTCTCTCTCCCTCCTTTGGGATTTTCCTTCATATTCCCTAGGGAAATTTCATTTTAAGTGGAAATGCTGAATTTCTAGATCCTGTGCTTCTTGTAGGTATTAGTTCTAATTCCCTCTTTTTATAATTTCCCCTCCATTTTTCCGAAAAAGGGAAATTCCCTTCAAGTGAATCGCTGAATGTGCTATGATGCCTCGTAGGGTAGATTTTGTTCCAATGTCCCTCTTCTTCTTTTTAGAATTTCCCCTTCGCACCTCAAAAAAACAGGGAAATTCCCTCGTACTGGAAGCGCTGATTGCTAGGTTCCTTCGTAAAGGGTAGGAATTTGATTAAAATTTCCTCTCTTTTCCCCTAAATCTTTAAAATGGGAATTTTTCTCGAATTTTAATCTCGAATTTCCAGATATCATCGTGTAGAGTAGGAATTATTATTCAATTTCTTCTTTTTCCACCATTTCAGGTGATTTCCATGACAAAAAAGGGATAGAGCTTGATTAAAATTTCTCTTTTCCCACTTTATCAATTCACCTCCAAATGGGAAATTTCCTGATTTTACTCGCATGAATTCCAAGATATGATCCTACAGAGTAGGAATTTCATTGAAATTTCCCTTTTTTTCCCACATTCAGAATTTCCCGTGAATCCAACAAAAGGGAAATTTCCCTCGCGTTGTTATCGCTGAATTGCTAGGTGCCTTCGTATAGGGTAGGATTTCGTTCCAATTTCCCTATTTCCCCCTTTTTCAGATCAAATCCCTCGAATCCTAGGTATCTTCCTATAGGGTAGAATTTTATTAAAATTTCCCTCTTTTCCCCCCTTTTGGATTTTCCCCTTCTAAAATGGGAAATTTCCTTCTAAGTTTTAATGGTGAATTCATAGATCACTTATTAGTAGGATTTAGTTCAAATTTCCCTCTTTTTATAATTTCCCCCTCTATTTTTCCCTAAAAAGGGAAATTTCCCTTCAAGTGGAATCGCTGAATTGCTAGGTGCCTTCGTAAAGGGTAGGAATTTTATTAAAATTTCCCTCTTTTCCCACTTTATAATTCTCCAAAATGGGAAATTTTCCTTGAATTTTAATCGCTGAATTCCAAGATATGATCCTACAGAGTAGGAATTTCATTCAAATTTCCCTTTTTTCCCCATTTCAGAATTTCCCGTGAATCCCACCAAAAGGGAAATTTCCCTCGAGTTTTAATCGCTGAATTGCTAGGTGCCATCGTATAGAGTAGGAATTTCGTTCCAATTTCCCTCGTTTCCCCCCTTTTTAGAATTTCCCCGTCCACCCCCCCAAAATGGGAAATTTCCATCGAATTTTAAACGCTAAATTCCAAGATTTCATCTTATAGGGTAGGAATTTCATTCAAATTTCCCTCCCTCCCCCCCCCGTTAACCCCCCCCCATGGGGAAATTTCCCTCGAGTTTTAATCGATGAATTGCTTGGTGCCTTCGTATAGGGTAGGAATTCTGTTCCAATTTCCCTATTTTCCCCCTTTTTAGAATCCCCCCCCACCCCCAAATCCCTCGAATCCTAGGTATCATCCTATAGGGTAGGAATTTTATTAAAATTTCCCTCTTTTTTCCCCCCTTTTGGGATTTTCCCCTTCATTATTCCCTAAAAAGGGAAATTTCCTTCTAAGTGGAAATGCTGAATTTCTAGATCCCTTCTTAGTAGGTATTTAGTTCAAATTTCCCTCTTTTTATAATTTTCCCCTCCATTTTTCCCTAAATAGGGAAATTTCCCTTCAAGTGGAATCGCTGAATTAGAGTCAACATAAATAAGAATTGTGTTGATTATTGACTCATGCGCAGTTCAAATCCGTATTTTCTTCAAAGTTATTTTTGTTCTCCTGTGTCCACTGATACTTTTCGTTTACAAACAATGAGATTTTGTAAATATTAAAAAATGTAAAGTGGGCTTTAATTTTAATTTTATTTTTTAATTACTTTTTTTTGGTTAAAGGGTGACGGAAGACTTGAAAATGTCGCCGACGGTGTACGGGACGGAATCGACCATCAAGATCGAAGAGGAGGAAACAAAGCGACGCATGTCGGGTAAGTTGGCACCCCTGACGTCATTTCGCGCCATAATTACAGTCTGGCCAACTTTTCAGAAACGAAAGTCGTTACTCAATTTAGGCGCTGTGTCGAAATTTTCTTGGCGGAAACGATCGCGACCTCTTTGCTTCTCGGAATCGGCTGCATGTCCTGCGTCGACGGAATTACATCCAACCCTGTCACCGACTTCCACGCCGCCATCACTTTCGGATTCACCGTTTCGACCATGATTTGCGTAAAAACGTCCATAACTCTCTTAATTTTTGACCGATTTACTTAATATCTATATCGTTGGAAAGCTCTTTCAAATTCCTTTAAAATCTTTTTAGTGGTCTAACTCTCTCAGACGTCTCCTTCACCCTCAAAATACGACTTAAAGTTCAAAAACCCTATAACTTGAGAAATATTGATCTTAGAGCTATGTTATCATTATATGACGCATTTAGAGCATCTTTTACAGTGCGAATCAATAATAATATTGCCTATGTTTTTTAGACTTTTGGACATATAACGGCTGCGCATATGAATCCAGCGGTGACGGTCGCGTTTTTCTTGATGGGGAAGACAAAAGCGCTAGAAGTTCCCGTTTATTTTGTGGCTGAAATTTTGGGAGCGACGGCGGGTATGTCGTTTCTTAAGGTGAGTGGTGACGTCAGTGGTGTGGTGATGACGTCAATGATTGTTTTTTTAGATGGTGACCCCTGTGAAGAATTTCGGGGCGGATTTGTGCGTGACGAAATTGGGCGAGGAGGTCGGCGCTTGGGAGGGTCTTCTTATAGAATTCGTGATCACTTTTATGCTGATAGGGATGATCTGTGGACTCAGCGATGCGAGAAACGAAAGGAATCAGGATTCGGTTCCTCTTAAATTCGCAGCAGTCATCATAGCCGTCTCGTTTGCCGCAGTATGAAACCTTTCCTCCAACCCCCAGTGTTATCTACCTTTTTTTAGGGCAAATACACAGGAGCCAGCATGAACCCTGCAAGATCTTTCGGCCCAGCATTCGTCACTAATAGCTGGTCATCCCATTGGGTAAAAAATCGCATGGCAGAACATCAAAATAATTTTTTCTAATTTTTCAGATTTACTGGGTAGGGCCGATTTCAGCTTCGATAGCCGCCCCTCTCGTTTATAACTTTTTCAAAAAAGATGATTATTTTTAACTTTTGTATTTTGTAAATAAAATTTTTCATAAAAACATCACATTTTTGCCTATAACTTCCACAATTTTTAGCCGATTTTGTTGTTATTAGAACCGTTGGAAAGCTCTTTCTGTGTGCTACAAAAGTTACTTAATGCATAAAATCGCTCAGATAACTCCTTAGCGTTCAAAAACGGACTGAAACTTTAAACGGCCATAACTTCCACAATGCATGAGCGATTTTATTGTTATTATAACCGTTAGAAAGCTCTTATTGTTTGCTACAAATGTTAGTTAATGCAAAAAATCGCTCAGATAATTCCTTAGCGTCCAAAAATGGACATAAAGTTCAGCAATATTGATACAAAGCCAGAGTAACCAGCAGGGAAGGTAACAAAGCTGTTTACTCACAGTGTTGCCACCAAAATAAAAAAACAGAAAACGTATAAAACTATTTTCTTTTAATTAATTACACTGTACAAAACTTTTGCACACATTTTTTTTAAATATTAAATAATTTGAGAGAAAAAAATTTAAATCTATATACAAAAAAATTTTTTTTAGGGCGTTTTTTGATTGTCTTTGTCGTTTATTGGGTTTTCGAGTCGTTCATCTTTTTGGTATAGGCCCTCATGTAAAAATTGTAAAAGAGTAAAAGGAAAGAAGCCGTGTTCCCGATGGCGAACGTGATGAAACCGGACGGTATCTGACAAGGGGCCGCCATTATCGTCGCCAGATAGCTGATGATTATCACAAACTGGACCTAAAAAAAATATTAGTTTTTTTATAGGCAATATTATTATTGTTTCGCATGGTAAATAGTGCTCTAATTACGAAAAAAATAATTAAAAAATTCTAAAATTAATGTTTTGAAAGATATAGCCTTATTTAGTTAAGACGTTGAAATTCGTACAATTTGAAGTCTCGTGATGTATCTTTTCCACCAAAGGTACTTCTGGACGGAGGGGCCGAGGGCGGCGAGGAGGTAATAAGCGTACATGACGATATGGACGAAAGTATTGCAGACGCCGATCACCATCACTTGACTACCTATAAAGGAAAGGTTATAGGTTATATATATTATATATATATATATCTCTCTCGGTTACCTCTGACGTATTTGATAAAAGCCCAGGTCGCTACCGCCATGTTTGTATGGTGGTAGACGTGGAGGAACGTCACCTGGCTCTGTTTCTTCCTCAACACGAAAAATACCTAAAAACAGTCACATTGTACTATTTTGTACAATTTTACAATATTTACCAACCGTATCGAGCAGCTCGACGAATTTCGAAAGGAGGTAATAATAACCCATTGTGTCGAACTGAAACATTTTATTAATTTTTCCCGCTTAAATGACAGGGATGCCAACTTAAAATAGATTGACAGCCTTTTTGATAATGGAAAAATAAAATAAAAAAGTTATTTTTTTTCGACCTCATTCACAGTCTTGCCAACTTTAGAGCTTTCTAACGGTATAAATGAATCAAAAATTGTGTCTTAAACAAGTCTTGCCAACTTAAAAATCTCCATAGCTTGATTACAAAGAAAGATTTTGAAAAAATTTCCATTTTAGGCGAAAAGTGAAGGAAAATTGCGAAAAAAATCAATCTAATATTACACCTGAAAACAAGTAACGAAAGTTTTTTTTGGAGGTCGGGTCTTATTGCTTTGAAAGGCGATTTCCCAATAAAAATCTTATCTTAAACGTGTCCATTTGAAACGGCCGGGAGGAGGACGGAGAGAGTGTTTTTTTGGACATTTTATATCGAAATTCTAACGAAAAGTTTGATTTTTAAACCTTGAAGGGGGAATAAAATGTGATTTCAAAACCACGATCGATAAGGCTGTGGATTTAACACTTTTTATGTTGGCAGGACTGTAATTGAGGTTAGAAAACCATCATTTTTCCTTCCTTGATCGATAAGGCTGTGGATAGAACACTTTTTATGTTGGCAGGACTGGAATTAGGGTTGGGAAACCATTAAAAAAACTCAGTTTTTTCTTCCCTGATCGATAAGGCTGTGGTTTAAATACTTTTATGTTGGCAGGACTGGGATTGAGGTTAGAGAACATTCCAAAACCTGATTTTCCTTCCCCGAGCGATAAGGCTGTGGATTAAAAACTTTTTATGTTGACATGACTGGAATTGGGGTTAGAAAACCATCGTTTACCTTTCCCTGATCGATAAGGCTGTGGATTAAACACTTTTGTGTTGGCAGGGCTGGAATTGAGGTTAAAAAAATCATCCTTTTCCCTTCCCCGATCGCTAAGGCTGTGGATTAAATACCTTTTATGTTGGCAGGACTGTAATTGAGGTTAGAAAACCGTCGTTTTCCCTTCCCTGATCGATAAGGCGGTGGATTAAACTTTTTTTATGTTGGCAGGACTGTAATTGGGGTAGGGAAACCGTCGTTTTCCCCTCCTTGATCAGGATTATACAGTTTATATGTTGGCAGCACTGGAATCCAGGTTAGAAAACCATCGTTTTCCCTTCCCTGATCGATAAGGCTGTGGATTAAACACTTTTTATGTTGGCAGGACTGTAATTGGGGTTGGGAAACCATCGTTTTCCCTTCCTTGATCAGGATTAAACACTTTTTATGTTGGCAGGACTGTAATTGAGGTTAGAAAACCATCGTTTTCCCTTCCCTGATCGATAAGGCTGTGGATTAAACACTTTTTATGTTGGCAGGACTGTAATTGGGGTTGGGAAACCATCGTTTTCCCTTCCTTGATCAGGATTAAACACTTTTTATGTTGGCAGGACTGTAATTGAGGTTAGAAAACCATCGTTTTGCCTTCCCTGATCGATAAGGCTGTGGATTAAACACTTTTTATGTTTGCAGGACTGTAATTGGGGTTGGGAAACCAACGTTTTCCCTTCTTTGATCAGGATTAAACACTTTTTATGTTGGCAGGATTGTAATTGGGGCTAGAAAACCGTCGTTTTCCCTTCCCTGATCGATAAGGCTTTGGATTAAACACTTTTTATGGTGGCAGGACTGCAATTTATGTTGGAAAACCTTTCAAAACCTTCATTTTCCCACTTTTTTGTTGTACATACTTCGGATGTGGTCGACGCAGGTAAAAGTGAGGGCCGGCACGCTGCGTTCATCGCTTCTTTACTGCTTAAAGTACTCGTCAGATACAAAACCTGAAATAAAAAAGTAAAATCAGTACTACCAACACTTTTTTCGTACAGGGTTACCAACATAGCAAATGACTTCCGCTCCGCGCGGTTTTCATCAGTGCTACCACCTTTTTTGAACAATTTTCCCTGTGAACGTACCTTGAAGAAGAACCACGATGAAAATATGACCTGCGCCGCGTTATAGAGTACGATAAGGCCCTGAAGATTGATCGCCTTCTTGCTGGCCATCATCGCCGGCCCTAGCCAGAGGACGAAATACAAATAGGCGGAGGTCATCGTCAAGACGGGAAAGGGCGAATCCATTAGGAACCATTTGTCCACTTCGCCTGAAAATCAAAATTGCGTTTATCTAAAAAACGAAGAATCCTTCAATCCGAACCCTTATTCAATGTAAATGAGACCGCTTAAGAAACTACTCGCGATCTCAAACACTCATTTGACTTGAATTCATAATTTTAAGAATTCAATTAACAGTTTTAGAGGCCTAAAAAGTTTTTTTTTACAAAGAAACTGGAGTTAGTGAAGTAAAACTTGTGAAAAAAACGTCATAAATATGGTTTCTTAACTTCAAAATGTGGTTTAAAAAGGTTCCTTATATACTAAAAAACGGTTGAGATGTGGTTTATGATGTTTCTTAGACGTTGAAATAATTGGTTTTTGTGGTTTTGGTATTCAAGATTCAAAAACCATAAATTTTGTGTCCTAAAAAGCAGTTAAAATGTGGTTTAGGATGTTTCTACTCCCTTGACCAATTGGTTTTTGTGGTTATGATTTCTAGATTGAAAAAACAAAAAATTAGTTGTCCTAAAAACCATTTAAAATGTGGTTTAGGACGTCTCTTTAAGATAAACCAGTTGGTATTTGTGGTTTTGGTATTCAAGATTAAAAAACCATAAATTTTGTGTCCTAAAAACCAGTTAAAATGTGGTTTAGGATGGTTTACTCCCTTGAATCAATTGGTTTTAGTGCTTTTGGTTTTCCCGATTGAAAAACCATGAAAAAAACACAAATTCTTTGTCCTAAAAACGTTTAAAATGTGGTTTAGGACGTCTCGTTACCATTGAAACAACTGGTTTTTGTGGTTTTGGTATTCAAGATTGAAAAACCATAAATTTTGTGTCCTAAAAACCGATTAACATGTGGTTTAGGATGGTTCTACTCCCTTGAACCAATTGGTTTTTGTGGTTTTGGTTTCCAGATTGAAAAACAATGAAAAAACCACAAATTTTTTGTCCTGAAAAACGATTAAAATGTGGTTTAGGACGTCTGCTTAACATAAACCAGTTGGTTTTTGTGGTTTTGGTATTGAAGATTGAAAAACCATGAAAAAACCATAACATTTTGTCCAGTTAAAATGTGGTTAGGATGTTTCTACTTCCTTGAACCAATTGGTTTTTGTGGTTTTGGTTTTCCAGATTGAAAAACCATGAAAAAACCAAAAATTTTTTTGTCTTAAAAACCGGTGAAAATTTGGTTTAGGACGTTTTTACCCCTTAAAAAAAAAGATGTTTTTGTGGTTTTGGTATTCCAGATTGAAAAAAAGAAAACTTGGGAAAACCATACATTTTTTGGGCTAAAAATCGCTTGAAATATGGTTTATTACGTCTCTTTACCTTTAAAACAATTGGTTTTTGTGTTTTTTTTTCCAGATTGAAAAACCATGAAAAAACCATAAAATTTTGTCCCAAAAACCAGTTAAAATGTAATTTAGGACATTTCTACTCCCTTGAACCAATTGGTAATTGTGGTTTTGGTTTTCTAGATTGGTTTTTGTGGTTATGGTTTTCCGGATCGAAAAATCATCCAAAAACCACAAATTCTTTATCTTAAGAACAGTTAAAATTGGGTTTGGGACGTACCTTTTCCTTTAAAATAATTGATTTTTGTGGTTTTTGGTATTCCAGATTGAAAAACCATTAAAAAAACCATTTTTTTAGTCCTTAAAACCAGTGATTTGGTTTTACGAATTGAATAAATCATCCAAAAACCACAAATTCTTTAGTAATTCAATATTTAAAATGTGGTTTAGGACTTAACATTTCCTTTAAAATAATTGGTTTTTGTGGTTTTGGTATTTGAGATCAAAAAACCATAATTTTTTTGTCCTAAAAACGGGGGGACGGGGGGGTTAAATATGGTTTCATTTCTACTCCCTTGAACGATTATTTTGGTTTTTGTGGTTTTGGTTTTCCTGTTCGAAAAATCATCCAAAAACCACACGATCCTGTCCTAAAAAAGGAGTAATGTGGTTATAGGATGGTTTTTTCAATCTTTAATAACAAAACCACAAAAACCAATTGGTTTAACGGAGTAGAAACGTCCTAAAACACATTTCTAACCGGCTTTCGGGACAAAAAAAATTGTGGTTTTCCAATCTGGATTACCAAAACCAATTATTTCAAAGGATAAGGTTCGTCCTAAACCACATTTTAACTGTTCTTAAGATAAAGAATTTGTGGTTTTTGAATGATTTTTCAATCTAGAATACCAAAACCACAAAAACCAAATGGTTCAAGGGAAAGAAATGTTCCAAACCACATTTTAACCGGCTTTCAGGACAAAATATTTATGGTTTTTTAATCTGGAGTACCAAAACCACAAAAACCGATTAATTTAAAGGAAAAGGTACGTCCCAAACCACATTTTAACTGTTCTTAAGATAAAGAATTTGTGGTTTTTGGATGATTTTTCAATTTGAAAAACCAAAACCACAAAAACCAAATGGTTCAAGGGAGTAGAAACGTCCTAAACCACATTTTAGTCGGTTTTTAGGACCAAAAATTTATGGTTTTTGAAGAGTTTTTCAATCTGGAATACCAAAACCACAAAAACCAAGGTTGGTTCAAGGGAGCAGAAACGTCCTTAACCAGATTTTAACTGCTTTTCAGGACAAATTTTCTTTAAGTTTTTAATGGTTTTTCAATCAGGAATACCAAAACCACAAAAACAAATTATTTTAAAGGAAAAAGTACTTCCTAAACCAAATTTTAACCTTTCTTAATGGTTTTTCAATGGTTTTTTTTTTATCATGAAAACCAAAACCAGAAAATCAATCATTTCATAGGAAAGGTACGTACTAAACCATATTTTAGCTGTTCTTAAGACAAAAAATTTGTGGTTTTAGGAAGATTTTTCGATCAGGAAAAACCAAAAACACAAAAATCAAATGGTTCAAGGGAGTAGAAACGTCCTAAACCACATTTTGGCCGGTTTTTAGGACCAAAAATTTATGGTTTTTCAAACTCGAATACCAAAACCACAAAAAACTACAAAAACTAATGTCCTAAACTACATTTTAGTCCAATTTTTCACCCCCCGGAATTGAAAAAAATGTAAAATAATGGATAACGCAATTGGAATTTACCTTCAGGGCTCAAGGTGGCGTTGACGATATTCGGCAACCTCTCCAGCTCCATCCTGGAAACAGAAATTTCGAAAATGTTCAATTCCGTCTTTTCTCGCACAAGAAATTTGAGTTTTTTCTTCGCCTTTGTATCCGTCCAAATAATATTTTCGTGAATGGAAATAATAAAACAGCTGCATTCCTCTTTTGTACTAGGAAAACAGAAATTATGGAAAATGAAAATTGAATAAAACATGGAGTTTTTTAAAAGAAATGAATGTTAATAGAAGATCCTTTGTGTTTATGTACATTTTTTTATCAGGTTTGAGTGTGAAAAACGATGATATTCCAGGGTTTATTGTTTTGATAAAACAATAATGATTAACAATTTAAATTTACATTCTTCAAATCCATCACCTCGAATATGATTTGTGCTGAGCGACGTGACGTGCGACGGGCGACCTAGGCGACGAGAGCGACAAGAGCGTCCTAGGCGACATAGGCGACATGAGCGACCTAGGCAACAAGAGCGTCTTAGGCGACATGGGCGACATGAGCGACCTGAGCGATCTGAGCGTCCTAGGGCGACAAGAGCGCCCTAGGCGACATGAGCGAACTAGGGCGACCTGGGCGTCCTAGGCGACAAGAGCGACCTGAGCGTCCGAGGCGACAAGGGCGACATGAGCGTCCTAGGGTGACCTGAGCGACCTAGGCGACAAGAGCGACAAGAGCGCCCTAAGTGACATGAGCGAACTAGGGCGACCTGGGCGTCCTAGGCGACAAGAGCGTCTTAGGCGACAAGAGCGACCTGAGCGTCTTAGGCGACAAGAGCGACCTGAGCGTCCTAGGCGACAAGAGCGACCTGAGCGTCCGAGGCGACAAGAGCGAACTAGGGCGACCTGGGCGTCCTAGGCAACAAGAGCAACCTGAGCGTCCGAGGCGACAAGAGCGACCTGAGCGTCCGAGGTGACAAGAGCGAACTAGAGCGACCTGGGCGTCCTAGGCGACAAGAGTGACCTGAGCGTCCGAGGCGACAAGGGTGACATGAGCGACCTGAGCGTCCTAGGGCGACCTGAGCGACATGAGCGACCTAGGCGACAAGAGCGCTCAAGGCGACATGAGCGACCTAGGCGACAAGAGCGTCCTAGGCGACATAGGCGACATGAGCGACCTAGGCAACAAGAGCGTCTTAGGCGACCTAGGCGACATGAGCGACCTAGGCAACAAAAGCGTCTTAGGCGACATGGGAGACATGAGCGACCTGAGCGTCCTAGGGCGACCTGAGCGACATGAGCGACCTAGGCGACAAGAGCGCTCAAGGGGACATGAGCGACCTAGGCGACAAGAGCGTCCTAGGCGACATAGGCGACATGAGCGACCTAGGCAACAAGAGCGTCTTAGGCGACATAGGCGACATGAGCGACCTAGGCAACAAGAGCGTCTTAGGCGACATGGGAGACATGAGCGACCTGAGCGACCTAGGCGACAAGAGTGACCTGAGCGTCCGAGGCGACAAGAGCGCCCGAGGCGACATGAGCGAACTAGGGCGACCTGGGCGTCCAAGGCGACAAGAGCGACCCGAGCGTCCTAGGGACTACCTAAGCGACCTGTTTATTTATTTATTTTTTTTTTTTTTCGAGGACATACCTACCTGATTTATGAATATTTGAGAAATGAAAGGGTTTTTTTTTTTCGTCCTTTTTTATTTTTGCATATTCCTATTCCCATACCGAATAACTCTTGTTAAAATTTTAATTTTTTTGCTATGCTATTCACATGAATTAACACTTTTCCTTGGTTTTGCGTCAATCATAGAAATTCAATATTTATTTCATTGTTTTGACTGTTTTTATTATTATTATTTCATTATTATTATTTGTTTATT
The DNA here is from genome assembly GCA_018703685.1 of Orius laevigatus. Lineage (NCBI taxonomy): Eukaryota > Metazoa > Arthropoda > Insecta > Hemiptera > Anthocoridae > Orius > Orius laevigatus. The sequence goes on from JAGWEN010001108.1 coordinate 12,526, forward strand.
TTTTTTATTTATTTTTTTTTTTGGTGAGGGAGGGAGAGGGAACATAATCTTTTTGTGACGAAGTTCATTGATGGAAAACCTTGAAATTAAAAGTCTTTTCTATTGTTTTAAGGGTTTTTAAGCTTCTTTTTCAATGGATTAAGGGCTTTTAAGCTTCTTTTTTATTGGATTAAGTGTTTTTAAGCTTCTTTTTCATTGGATTAATGGTTTTTAAGCTTCTTTTTCATTGGATTATGGGTTTTTAAGCTTCTTTTTTATTGGATTAAGTGTTTTTAAGCTTCTTTTTCATTGGATTAATGGTTTTTATGCTTCTTTTTCAATATATTAAGGACTTTTAAGCTTGTTTTTCATTGGATTAATGGTTTTTAAGCTTCTTTTTCAATGGATTAAGGACTTTTAAGCTTTTTTTTTCATGGAATTAAGGGTTTTTAAGCTTCTTTTTCATTGGATTAAGGGATTTTAGGCTTATTTTTCATATGATTAAGTGTTTTCTAGCCTCTTTTTCATTGGATTAAGTGATTTTAAGCTTGTTTTTCATTGGATTGATGGTTCTCTAGCTTCTTTTTTATCGGATTAAGGGCTTTTAAGCGTATTTTTCATTGGATTAAGTGTTTTTAAGCTTCTTTTTCATTGGATTAAGTGTTTTTAAGCTTCTTTTTCTATAGATTAAGGATTTTTAAGCTTTTTTTTTTCCCATGGGATTAAGGGTTTTTTAGCTTCTTTTTCATAGGATTAAGGGCTTTTAAGCTTTTTTTTTCATGGGATTAAGGTTTTTTTAGCTTCTTTTTCATTGATTTAAGGATTTTTAAATTTCTTTTTTTATTGGATTAAGTTTTTCAAAGCGTCTTTTTCATCGGATTAAGGAATTTTAGGCTTATTTTTCATTGAATTAAGGGTTTTTAAGCTTCTTTTTCATGGGATTAATGGTTCTCTAGCTTCTTTTTTATCGGATTAAGGGCTTTTAAGCTTCTTTTCCATTGGATTAATGGTTTTTAAGCTTCTTTTCCAATGGATTAAGGACTTTTAAGCTTTTTTTTATATGGGATTAATGGTTTTAAACTTCTTTTTCATTGGATTAAGGGCTTTTAAGCTTTTTTTCCATGGGATTAAGGGTTTTCTTACCTTCTTTTTCATTGGATTATTGGTTTTTAAGCTTCTTTTTATTGGATTAAGTGTTTTTAAGCTTGTTTTTCATTGGATTAAGTGTTTTTAAGCTTGTTTTTCATTGGATTAATGGTTTTTAAGCTCATTTTTCATGGGATTAAGGGTTTTCTTAGCTTCTTTTTCATTGGATTAAGTGTTTTTAAGCTTCTTTTTCATTGGATTAATGGTTTTTAAGCTTATTTTTCATGGAATTAAGTGTTTTTAAGCTTATTTTTCATCTGATTAATGGTTTTTAAGCTTCTTTTTCATCGGATTAAGTGTTTTTAAGCTTATTTTTCATTGGATTATGGGTTTTTGAGCATCTTTTACATAATATTAGACTAATTATGACAGATTTTAACAGTATAAAAGGCGTTTAACAGCAAAAAAGTCGTTACTAGTAATATTTTTGTTTACAAGAACCAATTTGGCATAATATTCCATAACTCTGATTGACGAAAAGGGTCAAAATTTACACTCATAGATGGGTTTTTCCATTTGAAGGGTCAAAATCAAGGTTGAACCGCAAAAACCGTATGGCAATTGAATGTAGATTATTGATTTATGACTTTTTTTGTGTGTTAATTTAACGAATTTTTCGCGTGACATATCGAGATATGGAAGGTTCTTAGGGGCGGCCATCTTTAAAAGTTGATCTAGTCTAACAAAAGGGGATCAATGACCTTTTTATGGTTCTTTTTTTGGTTTTAAACGTCGAATTATTTTTATTCGACTTGGCCTACTGACCTTCAAATCTTGAGGCCGGCCTTTCTTTCCGAGTCAACTTCGCCGACCCAGTTTCGGTGAAAAAACTTTCATTTCTCCATAAAACTCCGAAAGGGCTCGCCCTAGACAAAAACTTTTTTTATTTTTTATTTTTTTTCTTTTAAGAAAAAATGTTGCTCAAAAAGTGTCGGATTTTCATGATAACGGTTGCCGGGCGGACGTGGAAAAAAAGAAAAAATTGAAAAAAAGGCGGACATAACGTGAATTATGTCGAACGTCTTTTTTTACGTGATTGTACAGTTTGAAGACTTTTTTTCTTCTTCTAGGTACCTCTCGTCTAGGCTTTTACCGTTAATCAAACATGAGATCTAACATTATACTAGCGTTTCCACAATTGACCCCTAATTCAATGAAAAAGAGGCCTAAAAAGACCAATAAAAAGGAAAAAGGGGCTTCAATTTTGATGTCGAGATGGCCTTTTTTGCTGACGAGATAGCCTTTTTTACTGCCGAGATGGCCTTTTTTGCTGTCGAGATGGCCGTTTTTGCTGTCGAGATGGCAATTTTGCTGTCGAGATGGCCCATTTGCTATCGGGATGGCCTTTTTTGCTGACGAGATAGCCTTTTTTACTGCCGAGATGGCCTTTTTTGCTGTCGAGATGGCCGTTTTTGCTGTCGAGATGGCAATTTTGCTGTCGAGATGGCCCATTTGCTATCGGGATGGCCTTTTTTGCTGACGAGATAGCCTTTTTTACTGCCGAGATGGCCTTTTTTGCTATCTAGATGGCCTTTTTTGCTGTCAATATGGCCGTTTTTGCTGTCGAGATGGCTTTTTGGCAGTCGAGATGGCTTTTTGGCAGTCGATATGGCCTTTTTGCTGTCGAGATGGCCCATTTGCTATCGGGATGGCCTTTTTTGCTGACGAGATAGCCTTTTCTACTGCCGAGATGGCCTTTTTTACTGCCGAGATGGCCTTTTTTGCTGTCTAGATGGCCTTTTTTACTGTCTAGAGGCTTTTGCTGTAGATGGCCGTTTTGCTGTCGAGATGCATTTTGCTGTCGAGATGGCTTTTTGGCAGTCGATATGGCCTTTTTGCTGTCGATGGCCCAGCATGGGTCGTTTTTGCTGACGAGATGCCTTTTTTACTGCAGATGGCCTTTTTTGCTGTCGAGATGGCCTTTTTGCTGTCGAGATTGCCTTTTTTGCTGTCGAGATGGCCTTTTGCTATCGAGATGGCCTTTTTTGCTGACGAGATAGCCTTTTTTACTGCCGAGATGGCCTTTTTTGCTGTCGAGATGGCCTTTTTTGCTGTCGAGATGGCCGTTTTTGCTGTCGAGATGGCAATTTTGCTGTCGAGATGGCTTTTTGGCAGTCGATATGGCCTTTTTGCTGTCTAGATGGCCGTTTTTGCTGTCGAGATGGCAATTTTGCTGTCAAGATGGCTTTTTGGCAGTCGATATTTCCTTTTTGCTGTCGAGATGGCCCATTTGCTATCGAGATGGCCTTTTTTGCTGACGAGATATCCTTTTTTACTGCCATGATGGCCTTTTTTGCTGTCGAGAGGGCCTTTTTTGCTGTCGAGATGGCCGTTTTTGCTGTCGAGATGGCAATTTTGCTGTCGAGATGGCTTTTTGGCAGTCGATATGGCCTTTTTGCTGTCGAGATGGCCCATTTGCTATCGGGATGGCCTTTTTTGCTGACGAGATAGCCTTTTTTACTGCCGAGATGGCCTTTTTTGCTGCCGAGATGGCCTTTTTTGCTGTCGAGATGGCCTTTTTTGCTGTCGAGATGGCCGTTTTTGCTGTCGAGATGGCCCTTTTGCTGTCGAGATATGACCATTTTGCTGTCGATATGGCCCTTTTGCTGTCGATATGGCCCTTTTGCTGTCGAGATGGCCATTTTTCTGTTGAGATGGCCATTTTCCTGTCGAGATGGCTTTATGGCTGTCTAGATTGCCTTTTTCCTGTTGAGATATGACCTTTTTGCTGTCGAGATGGCCCTTTTGTTGTCTAGATGGATCTTTATGCTGTCGAGATGGCCCTTTTGCTGTCGATATGGCCCTTTTTCTGTCGAGATGGCCTTTTTTGCTGTCGAGATGGCCTTTTTTGCTGTCGAGATGGCCTTTTTTGCTGTCGAGATGGCCCTTTTCCTGTCGAGATGGCCCTTTTCCTGTCGAGATGGTCCTTTGCTGTCGAGATGGCCTTTTTTTTACTTTCGAGATGGCCCTTTTGTTGTCGAGATGGCCCTTTTGCTTTCGAGATGGCCCTTTTCCTGTCGAGATGGCCCTTTTCCTGTCGAGATGGCCCTTCTGCTGTCGAGATGGCCATTTTTCTTTCGAGATGGCCCTTTTCCTGTCGAGATGGCCGTTTTTGCTGTCTAGATGGCCATTTTGCTGGCGAGATGGCCATTTTCCTGTCTAGATGGCCCTTTTCCTGTCGTGATGGCCCTTTTATGATGTCAAATGTGCGCTTGTAAGTTTTACCATCGAATTGAATGCATTTTTGTGTCGGAAAATCTAATTTGACCACTAATAATTGAGGTCGACATTTCACTTCGGAAAGTCATAAGTGCGAGTTTACCAATTATTTCCGGATTGTCTCGTGCCCGAGATTTTAAAATAAATGAACGTAAATGGGTGCCGATGACCTCAAAATTGGTTACTTTCTTTCTCGAAAGGCCGTCTAAGATATTCCCTCGACTTTGACCCTTTCACAGCCATTTTTCGTACGATTTTAACGTTTGTAAAACTTTTTAAAAATTAGTTTCCAACTGTTTTTCTAAAAAATTGGCAAAATAACCGTTTTTTTCCCCGTTTGGAACGTCTCTTTTGCTGTCTAGAGGGCTTTTTTGCTGTCTAGAGGGCTCTTTTGCTGTCTAGACGACCCTTTTTGCTGTCTAGACGACCCTTTTTGCTGTCTAGATGACCCTTTTTGCTGTCTAGACGACCCTTTTTGCTGTCTAGACGACCCTTTTTGCTGTCTAGACGACCCTTTTTGCTGTCTAGACGACCCTTTTTGCTGTCTAGACGACCCTTTTTGCTGTCTAGACGACCCTTTTTGCTGTCTAGACGACCCTTTTTGCTGTCTAGACGACCTTTTTTGCTGTCTAGACGTCAATTTTTCTAGAAAAGGTCATGGAGCCATAGGTTTCAAAACCGGTTCAATCTTCGGACTCATAATTTTCAATGTATTAACCGCGCTAATTAATAAATGAACCAACGGTCTCATTCAACTCAAATCGGGGCCACACAATTACTTTTTCACTCCGTCCTTCCAAAGGTACAAATTAAAAATTCATCTAAAATAGGCCAAAAATCACAGATTACACACAAAATTAAAAAAAAAATCACTTAGCGCACTCATATCTGGGTCATGAACGATAAAATAACAGGTTTTTCCTGGCATAGAACAAGTTTAATTTCAGATCTCGACTGTCAAAGCTTAAAAGTACCATTTTGCCGTCAAAAGTGAAACTTAGCTATTAAAAATAATCCTTTGGCTGTCAAAAACGACCTTCTTGCTGTAAAGATGACCCTATTGCTGTCAAAAAGCGACCATTTTGCTGTTAAACCAATAAATCAATTTCAAAAACGAGTACCATTTTGCTGTCGAAAACAATCTTTTTGCTGTAAAAATGATCAATTTGCTGTCGAAAACGATGTTTTTGCTGTAAAAATGATCAATTTGCTGTCGAAAACGATGTTTTTGCTGTAAAATTGATCAATTTGCTGTCGAAAACGATCTTTTTGCTGTAAAAATGATCAATTTGCTGTAAAAATTATCATTTTGCTGTTAAACTGATCATTTTGCTGTTAAACTGATCATTTTGCTGTAAAAGTGGTCATTTTGCTGTTAAAAATGACCCCTTTTTTGCTGTCAAAACTCAAAAATGAACCCTTTTGTAGTAAAAATGATCTTTTGCTGTTAAAAACGACACTATTGCTGTTGAAAACGGCCCTTTTGCTCATAAAAACGGCCCTTTTGCTCTTAAAAACGGCCCTTTTTCTGATAAAAATCCCCTCTTTTGCCGTTAAAACGACCCTTTTGCTATTAAAAACGGCCCTTTTCTCATAAAAACGGCCCTTTTGCTCTTAAAAACGGCCCTTTTTCTGATAAAAATCCCCTCTTTTGCCGTTAAAACGACCCTTTTGCTGTTAAAACGGCCCTTTTGCTGTTAAAAACGGCCCATTTGCTGTTAAAAACTACCTTTGCTGTTAAAAAAAACACGACTCTTTTTTTGCTGTTTGAAACGACCCTTTTTTCCTGTTTAAAACAACCCTTTGCTGTAAAAATGATCATTTTGCTGTTAAAACGACCCTTTTTCTATTTAAACGCCCTCTTTTGCTGTTAAAAATGACCCTTTGCTGTTAAAACCGACCCTTCTGCTGTTAAAACGCCCTCTTTTGCTGTTAAAAATGACCCTTTGCTGTTAAAACCGACCCTTCTGCTGTTAAAACGCCCTCTTTTGCTGTTTAAAAATGACCCTTTTGCTGTTAAAACCGACCCTTCTGCTGTTAAAACGCCCTCTTTTGCTGTTAAAAATGACCCTTTGCTGTTAAAACCGACCCTTCTGCTGTTAAAACGCCCTCTTTTGCTGTTAAAAATGACCCTTTGCTGTTAAAACCGACCCTTCTGCTGTTAAAACGACCCTTTTCCTATTCTTGCTGTTAAAAAGGACCTCTTTCCTGTTTAAAATAACCATTTTTCCTTTAAAAACCACCATTTTGTGGTTAAAGTGACCATAAAAACCGACACTTTTGCTGTCAACTTTAGCCAACTGGATTATATTATTAAAGTGACCTAGAGTGGCCTAAACTTTGACTTCCCGTACATTTTGATAATCTAAGTTCCATGTCAAAATGAAGGTCTTCAAATACAAGGGTCAAAACGAAGGTCTAGGTGAACTTTAGGCCCATTTTTGACCACTAAGGGGTCATCTGCGCGAGTTTTTGTATTAAGTAACTTTTGTAGCACACAAAAAGAGCTTTCCAACGATAATAAAAACAATAAAATCGCTTAAAAATTGAGGAAGTTATGGCCATTTAAAGTTTCAGTTATGAAATTATGACTTAGATCGATAACGATGAACTTTAAGTCAATTTTTGAGGACTAAGGAGTTATCTGAGCGATTTTATGAATAAAGTAACTTTTGTAGCGCACAAAAAGAGCTTTCCAACGATAATAATAACAATAAAATCGCTTAATAATTGTGGAAGTTATGGCCATTTAAAGTTTCAGCCATGAAATCGTTCAGGGTTCAAAAACAAAACAAAAAATCTTCAAACGTCTATAACTTCCTTAATTTTTAACCGATTTAAATATTATTTATACGGTTAGAAAGCTCATTTAAAGGCCTATCGAAAGAAAATAAGGCAAAACTCGTTCAGACAGTTTTCGAGTTTTCTAAACTCAAATTTAAAAAAAGAGAGAAAAAAAAAACACTTTCAAAATCTTCGAAAACACTGAAATTTTTGGTTTTGTGTGATTTAGCGTAAAAATCCTGTATAAAAAAAGAAATAAAATAGATGACTTACTTTTGGTATCTGAATATCCGGTGTATGTAGGGAAAAAAAGAGAAAGAAGAAAATAAAATAAATTTCACACGTTCGAGACCGGCTCGAAAACGTCGTGTCAGAAGAAAAGGAGAAAGGTTGAAGGCTCCTCTCTTCTCTAAACACCGTTGAAGACTCTCGAGAAAAAAAAAATTTCTTCTTCTTGAAGACTCGAGGGCGATCTAGAGAGGGGGATTTCGAAAATTGGGGGTAAAACGAAACATCAGTTTTTGACGTTTTTTGTACGGTTTTGAGGGGGGTGGAATCGTTTGAGCGTTTTAGGAAGAATTTCGTTAGGTAGGCCTTAAAAAGAGCTTTCCAACGGTATAAATAATAAGGAAATCGGTCAAAAAATGGGGAAGTTATGGCGAGTTAAAGTTGCTGGGGATAATTTGGCAACACTGCAACCCAACAAAGTTTTTCTTTTGACTTTGTTGCCTTTTTGGCCGATTTATGCGACTTTGCTGGGCCTATCTGGCAACAATGCGACCCAACAAAGTCGTCTTTTTAAATTTGTTGCCTTTTTGGTCAATTTATCTCAAAATATGAGACTTTGCTGGGCCTAATCTGGCAACAATGCGTCCCAACAAAGTCGTCTTTTTAACTTTGTTGCCTTTTTGGTCAATTTATCTCAAAATATGAGACTTTGCTGGGCCTGATCTGGCAACAATGCGACCCAACAAAGTCGTCTTTTTAACTTTGTTGCCATTTTTGTCGATTTTTCTCAAAATATGCGACTTTGCTAGGCCGATTTTTGTCGTCTTTTTGATTTGTTGCCATTTTGGTCGAAATTTATGCGACTTTGCTGGGCCTAATCTGGCAACATTGCAACCCAACAAAGTCGTCTTTTTGACTTTGTTGCCATTTTTTCTGAAATTATGCGACTTTGTTGGGCCAAATCTGGCAACAATGCAACCCAACAAAGTCGGCCTTTTTACTTTTTTGCCATTTTAGACGATTTGTCGGAATTTTGGCTACTTTGTTGGGCCAAATCAGGCAACAATGCGACCCAGCAAAGTTTTCCTAATGACTTTGTTGCCTTTTTGGTCAATTTATCTCAAAATATGCGACTTTGCTGGGCCTAATCTGGCAACAATGCAACCCAACAAAGTGGTATTTTTGACTTTGTTGCCATTTTTGTCGATTTTTCTCAAAATATGCGACTTTGCTGGGCCTAATCTGGCAACAATGCAACCCAACAAAGTCTTCTTTCCTACTTTATTGCTATTTTGGTCAATTTATGCGACTTTGCTGGGCCTATCTGGCAAAACACTGCAACCCAACAAAGTCGTCTTTTTGACTTTGTTGCCATTTTTTCTGAAATTATGCGACTTTGTTGGGCCAAATCTGGCAACAATGCAACCCAACAAAGTCGTCTTTTTAACTTTGTTGCCATTTTAGACGATTTGTCGCAAATATGCGACTTTGTTGGGCCTAATCAGGCAACAATGCGACCCAACAAAGTTGTCCTATTGACTTGTTGCCTTTTTGCCATTTTTCTCAAATTATGCGACTTTGTTGGGCCAAATCTGGCAACAATGCAACCCAACAAAGTCGTCTTTTTAACTTTGTTGCCATTTTTGTCGATTTTTCTCAAAATATGCGACTTTGCTGGGCCTAATCTGGCAACAATGCAACCCAACAAAGTCGTCTTTTTGACTTTGTTGCCATTTTTTCTGAAATTATGCGACTTTGTTGGGCCAAATCTGGCAACAATGCAACCCAACAAAGTCGTCTTTTTGACTTTGTTGCCATTTTTGTCGATTTTTCTGAAATTATGCGACTTTTTTGGGCCAAATCTGGCAACAATGCAACCCAACAAAGTCGGCCTTTTTACTTTTTTGCCATTTTAGACGATTTGTCGGAATTTTGGCTACTTTGTTGGGCCTAATCAGGCAACAATGCGACCCAGCAAAGTTTTCCTTTTGACTTTGTTGCCTTTTTGGTCATTCTTGCTCACATTATCCAACTTTGTTGTGCCTGATCCGGCAACACTGCAACCCCAACAAAGTTTCCCTTTCGACTTTGTTGCCGTTTTCGAAAAATTTTAATTTGTGTCTTTAAAAATCCATTTTTTCCACGATTTTGTTTTTCGCCGAAATTCTATTTTTCGACTAATTAACGAACGCTTTTAATTAAAACCATAAAATTACGAAAGCCGCCCTTAATGAGCCTTACGTGACAAATGGCGCATTCTGTGCTTTTATTTTCAACAAATTTAATTGTTTATTTACCTTATTGTTTAATTGTTTCCTTTTAATTTATAATTTTCCATCGACGGGTTCAATGCGGCGAAATCGAGTTGGCGGTTGAAAAGGGCTTTCCGATGGGCTCAACGAGGTTAGATGTGAAAAGTATCTGATCCGAAAAGTAGCAGTGAAAAGGAACACCTCAAACTTTAAATGCCCATAACATCCACAATCGATATGTAATGATAAAATCGTTCAAAAAATGACTAAGTTGCCAAAGTTTTTTCACTCCTAAACCTTGCATTGCGTCCATCGGAAATTTACGTTAATGCCCTTTTTGAGGGCTAAGGAATGGTCTAGGCGATATTATGAATAAGGTAAATTTTGTAGCTCTTTAAAACAGCTTTCCAACGGTTATAATATCAATAAAATCGGTCAAAAATTGTGGGAGTTATGGACGTTTAAACGTTGAGTTCACACCTCATGAAGGGTACCTTTCCACACGTTTTCGAACCAAAAATTTCTATTTTTTTTTATTTCATCCACAATGTGGTTTTGGACGTTTTTAACGGCGAGGAACACGAATCTGAAGTTAGTTTTGGAATATAAAAATATTTTCATTACAATCGCAACTGTTCTGGGAAAGTAGCCGTTCTTTTCGGATCAGCTACCTAAAAGAGCTGATCTTGACGACAGTCTATAAATGGGCCGAGAGACCCTCTCGTGTTGTGTCTTGTTTATTGTTGGGGGTGGGGGCGATTAGGGCACCCATAGTATATTATAGATCCGCCAGCTTTTTTCAAGGTTCTCATAAAGGGTAAAAAGGGACGAAATCAAGTCACGAAATCTTTACATTTTCAATTCGACCCGAATAAACGGCTAGACTGCTGCAGAAAGCGTTTTTTGTGTTTTATCTTGAAAACCGCTGGATTTAGGTGATAGGACAACTTAATATTTTTAAAAAGGCTTATAATGAGCTTTCCAAAAAGTATAATGTTTAGACATTTGGTCCAGCCGTTCGTGAGGTATCTGAGTTTGAAGTTGGACATCGTAGTTTCTCGATTTTTCACCTTTGGACTCAAATATCACGAAAACCGCTGCATTTAGGTGATCAAACCACTTAATATTTTTAAAAGGGCTTATAATGAGCTTTCCAAAAAGTATAATGTTTAAACATTTGGTCCAGCCTTTCTTGTGTTATCTGAGTTTGAAGTTCGACAACGTAGTTCCTCGATTTTTCACCTTTGGACTCAAATATCTTAAAAACCGCTTGATTTAAACTGCTATTTATCTGGTTTGGGCCCCCTTTTCCTGTTTTGGATTCCATAAGCAGGTTTAACGAAAAAAAAATAAACATTTTTAAATTATTCTTCTTTAATTACACACATATTTACAAATCAGGCAACCTTTTGTTACAAAAGAAATTAACGCTTAAAACTAACACATTTTTAATTTATATAAATAAATACAAAAAAACACAAATTGCGACTTGAAATAAATTAAAACGTAGGGCTCTTTGGAATGTCGAGGATTGGGAGTTTTTCAAATTATTTTATGCGTTATTTATTGTACTTCGTTGAGTCGTCTTGTTCCCCGTTATCTGAAACAAAAAGATATGCGGAAAGGTTACGATTTGGACCAAAGTTGCTGAATGGAAGGTTCGTGTGAGGTTATAGTGATGACCTCTGGAGTCCTATTGGTTTAAACTCTATACAAAAAAATTGGTTTTTTCCCGATTATCTCGAAAAGGACGACCGGAAGAAGAAAAATTAATAAAATAAAAGTTGTAGAGAATTAAATTTCCGTTAAGAACAAGCTATTGCGGCTTACATAGGACGATTATACCAGCCCATAATCAGCCGGACTTTTGACTCAACACAAAAAATTATCGAAGTAAACCCCCCTTTATTTTGAGCAAGGAATCGATTAGCATCGACAACTTTTGGATCCGACATACGGGGTGCTCTAGAACGACCCTAACTTCCTTATTTCATAGTCAAACCCTATGTTTTAACTATGTAAATCGATTTTACGCTTGATTTCCAGTAAGTTTTACTTAGGACACTTTTTTGATAGGACCAAACGTTCGGGAGTTAAGAATTGGTGTGCATGTTAAATTGCACTTTACGCCGGAACGTTTGGTCCTATCAAAAAAGAGTCGTAAGTAAAAGTTACTGGAAATTAAGCGTAGAATCGATTTCAATCGTCAAAACATAGGGTTTATATTCAAAATAACGAAGTTAGGGTCGTTTTTGAGATCACTGTATGTCGGATTCAAAAGTTGTTGATCTTAATCGATTCCTTGTTCAAAATTAAGGGGGGTTTAGTTCGATACTTTTTTTCGTTGGGGGAAAAAGTCTGGGAGAAAATCAGCATATAAGTTATTTACCTCGCTACCGTAAATTGTTGTCGACGCATTGCTCTAAATTAGGCGCGAGCGATTTGAGGTGGATGGGCTTCCTGTCGATTTGGACACCTCGCATGCATCCTTTGTATCGTCCGTAGTAGAATTCTGGGAGTCCACCGGGGAGAGTGGCGCATCCGCCTATCCAGAAGCGTTTGGCGGCGGCGAGGCTTTTCCCTAACGGCATCCGTACCGCTGGTTCGCCGTCGACTTGCAAATGGAGGACGCGACGACGCCGTACGGCGACCACGTGATGCCACCGTCCGTCGTCCATCCTTATTTTGGACGTCAACGAGATCTGCTTCTCGCCTACCCTGGCGGTCAAAAGGGTCCTTCCTTCCGAGACGACCAACGCCCAAACTTTCGGAGACTTGGCCACCAAAAGGGGACCGTCCGACTCGCTCCTCGCCCAAATCTCGATTCTCGTGCCTCTCCTCCTATCAAAAAACACAATCAATCACACATATCCACAATATGTTGGCTCCATCCGGCAGTTTCTACGAAATAGGCGTGTTCGGATCACCAGGGCTACGAATTTAACGCGTTCGGATCACCGGGGCTACGAATTTAACGCGTTCGTATCACTGGGGCTTCGAATTTAACGCGTTCGGATCACCGGGGATACAAATTTAAAGCGTTCGGATTAGCGGGGCTGCGAATTTAATGCGTTCGGATCACCGGGGTTGCGAATTTAACGCGTTCGGATTAGCAGGGCTGCGAATTTAACGCGTTCGGATCACCGAGGCTACGAATTTAACGCGTCCGGATCACCGGGGCTACGAATTTAACGCATTCGGATCACCGGGGCTACGAATTTAACGCGTTTGGATCACCGGGGATACGAATTTAACGCGTTCGGATCACCGGGGCTACGAATTTAACGCGTTCGGATCACCGGGGCTACGAATTTAACGCGTTCGGATCACCGGGGCTGCGAATTTAACGCGTTCGGATCACCGGGGCTGCGAATTTAACGCGTTCGGATTAGCAGGAGGCTACGAATTTAACGCGTTCGGATCACCGAGGCTACGAATTTAACGCGTTCGGATCACCGGGGCTACGAATTTAACGCCTTCGGATCACCGGGGCTACGAATTTAACGCGTTCGGATCACCGGGGATACGAATTTAACGCGTTCGGATCACTGGGGCTACGAATTTAACGCGTTCGGATCACCGGGGCTACGAATTTAACGCGTTCGGATCACCGGGGCTGCGAATTTAACGCGTTCGGATCACCGGGGCTACGAATTTAACGCGTTCGGATCACCGGGGCTATGAATTTAACGCATTCGGATTACCGGGGCTCAATCCGTAACCACGGCGGATGGAACAAAAACTACAAATGTTAGTAATATTAGTAATTTACTCGTCATCCATATTGTCATCATATTCCTCATCGTCTTCATCGACGTCCTCGATCTCATATTCTTCATAGGCATCTTCGTATTCAGTCTCGCTATGTTAGTAAGGTTAGTAGTTAGTAAGTTAGCAAAAGATTAGTAATCCACTTACTTCCTTTTCGGTATCTTCCTAGGATATTTGACGAAGACGTTCCCGTCGAAGTAGACGGCGTCTTGGAAGTCCCGTTTATCCGAACAAGACGAGCATGAGCATCGATGGTCGGAGAGGAACGGGAAGCACGTGTGGTTGCTAGGGCAGGCGTCTTTGCTGCAAGGTTCACCCTCGTAGACACCCAACTTGCCCAACGATGCCAAATAGAGGCGGTCGCCGTTTACCACCAGTTTTTGTATCACGCCCGAAAAATGGGCAGCCTCATCCATATACCTGCAAGATGATATTAAATAGGATGATTCAGGGTTCGGCGGGGCAGAATGCCATTTAACTTACAAAGGTTTCCCGACGTAAAGGGGCTGCTCTAGGTTTAGTTCGAAGTGTTCGCCACCAGAGTGTCCTTTGTAGACAGTTCCTGAGTCGAGCTGAAGGGTGCCTTCTTTGTCAGTCCTCGATATATGTATTGAGTGCCATTGTCCTATAGTTATTGTCTCGTTTGAAGTAATCAAGGCAGGATTTCCTCCCAAACTGTATGAAAAAATGGGCTTCCCGTTTTCGATGGATAAAGAAACAAAGTCGCCCTTTCCTGTGTGCGACGATTGGCTGTTGTAGAGAAGGGAGGCGTCGTTTGAAAACGATTTGAACCAAATGGTGATCGAGAAGGCTCTGGAGACGCCTTCTAGTCGAGGCAATGCTAATGTCTCTTCGGAGAATACGACCGGCTCAAGGTCACCGAGGTCGCAGTCCGCTTCCGCGCAGACGCAGTCGAAACCGCCATCGACGAGTTTGCAGTGCGTTTCTAAAGAACAGACGCTGTGGGCGCACGGGTTCAATATTTCTTCGCAGAAGTTGCCCGTGAAATTATGCGAACAATGGCATGTCGCTGTATTCTCGACGGGGATGCAGGTTCCTTGGTTTTGGCACGGTTTCGTCCTACAAGGGTTGTCGTCGCAATTCATGATTTCGTGATCTTCTTCTGGTTCCAAATGGGAAGCCCTAAGGCATCCCACGAGCCCGAATTCGGTTCCCGCATTCTGGAACACTTTGGTATAGTTGGTCGGTATGAAGCCAAGATAAGGAGGCTGCGTCAGATCCAAGGCGACCAGACTCCCGTGCGACTGGACCGGCACAGGGGCTTCACCATCGACTTGCAGAATCGCATCCCTTTGATACCTCCTCACCTTCACCCTATGCCAATTTCCCAACGTCACGCGTATCAAAGAGCTCACCCGGACAGTCCCAGAGCCCAAATTATAGCTCAAAAGGACATACCTGAAACCAAAATCAAGCCAAAACTTCAATAATATAACTCACCCGTTGACCACAGAGAGCGCTATAAAGTCTCCGGTGCCGTCAACATTCTGCTGAGCATAAAACAGCATCCCGTCTGCATTATACGTCATGAATTCGAGCTCCAAGCTAAACTTATGATACGCCTTCATATGCTTGAGGCGAATCCACGATTTTCCAGTAAACGATGGTATTTCTTCTTCTGCAACAAAATTAGATGGCGCTATCATAGGAGGAGCATACTTATGCATTCGGTTTTGTCGTTGGTTTGCACTAGACCGTCTTCGCAGACGCATATGCTGTTGGAGCATGTGCTTCCGGGTGTTTTGCAGTCGTCGTTGTAGCTACAAGGTTCGTTGAGTTTGGAGCCCATTTCTGCAGCAGATGTGACATATCCGTCGACTAAGTAGACGTCCCTGCTTCGGCCGGGGAGGTTGTATTTGTCTTGAAGGAGATGTCGGGTTGATTTGCTTAGCTGGCTTACTACATGGCTGTAGGAGGTCCATCTACGTTGCGGACCTTCGGTGACGTAATAGCTGCTTTCTTTGCACGGTCCTAATGATACGACTGCGATGTCCATTTGGTATTTGCAGGCGTAGAGGACAAGCTGGCATTCGGACCCGTACGTTTGGCCGTCCGAACCGCAGACTACTTGCTCCCTTTCGTCTTGAGGGCATGTCGCCGCGCAGACGCAGCTCGCTCTGCTATCCCTTTCTTCGCAGACGGCGCCAAAGTAGCAGATGACTTGAGAACACGAAGTGGGCACAGGAGTCGTCACATCGGCTACAACAGAATTAGAATCATGCGAATAAGAAACGTTACCATGGACACATCCTGATGGAGACAATATCTGCTTTTGATTCCTGCACGTGTCGCATTTGTCGCCAGAAACGCCCGGCTTGCAGACACATTTGCCGGTCATTTGTTCGCAGTCTTC
Source organism: Orius laevigatus (assembly GCA_018703685.1). NCBI lineage: Eukaryota > Metazoa > Arthropoda > Insecta > Hemiptera > Anthocoridae > Orius > Orius laevigatus. Next base: position 28,279 of record JAGWEN010001108.1, read on the forward strand.
TCGCACCGAGCCAAACAACGAGCAGCCGCATGCTACAACAAATTTGGTGAAAAGAACAAAATTTGATGTTTCTTACGTAAGCAGCCGCGATGGCCTGATGAGATTTTGGGAAGACCCCAATATCCGCTTTGGCATCGGTCGCATTTCGGTCCTCCAACACCAGGGCGACACTTGCACTCTCCTTTGTCGTCATCGCACCAGTCGGAATAGGATCCGATTTTGTTGCATCCGCAGTTTTTGGGGCATCCTTCGTTTTCGGGACCTTGCGCAGGCGTTTTTCCATCTGGGCAGCATCCATACCATGAATCTTCGCAGTCTTTGAGATATACGCCGGATTCTTTACGGCAGCATTTGGCAAAAGTGGATGTTTGGTGGCAGTAATATTCGGTGGGGCAGTCTTGGCGGTTATGGCCGTTCCCGCAGTCGAGCTCTTCACCAGTTTCGGGATCCATTAGCGGCTTATCGCCTCCGCACGGCTTCACCTGCATCCCCTGGCATAGCTCCATAGGCCTTACGCGGATCTCCTTCTGCGTGTTGCACGCTTCAGCTTTCATATGACACGATGTCAAATAAAGGTTTAAATCGCTCCCGCAGACTTCGCTCCCTTTCGCAGAAGAACAATCGAACGTGCACACGCATCTAGGATATCCTTCCGCATCGACTTCGCAGGTAGCATCGAAATCGCAGCGGACATCACGGCACGCTTCTTCACGATCCACCGTCGCTATCGGTGTCGTCTGACTCGGCTTGGAACGCCTCTCGCAGCTTCCGAAGAACAAAACATCCAACGATTTGTCGTTCAATTCGCAGGCGCGTTTCTGCAGATGACACTGGGAGACATACGTGACCAAATCGGACCCGCAGACCTGCTCAACTGGAGCAGCAGAGCAGTCTGTAGGACAAACGCATCTTCCACCGGAGCACTTCGCTTTGAACTGGCACACCACCCCTGCACAAGATTCTACAAAAGATTTATAGCGAAAGCAAGAATTGGTCTTACCGCAGTCTCCTTTGTATGATGGTTGGATGTTCAGCTTGTTCTGACATGCGGTCATCTTGAGCTCGCATTCGTTTTGATAAGTGACGCCATCGGTACCGCAAACTTGCTCCCCAACAGTGGCCGAGCAGTTCGTATTGCAGATGCAGTGCGCTTCACCGTTGTCGCTCACGCAGGTGGAGAAGAAGTCGCACTTTTTGTTTTCGCATCCATCTACGGAAATGATGAGAACGTATTATGAAAGTGATGGGCTTACCGCATAGTCCTTGGTATAGGACATCGATGGATTTGCTTCGGAGGCAAGCTTCACGTCTTAGCTTGCAGACGTTGCCGTAGGAGATGCCATCGGTGCCGCATACTGGCTCATATTCCGATCCGCATGTGTTGCACACGCATTCCGCAATGTTGCCCGTCTGCCTGCATACAGCCAAAGCGCCGCAGTCTTTATGGGTGCATGGACCTTCAGCGCCGCAAATCCCAGTGTAGGCTAACCTGACGTCACCCTTCTCCAGGCACATCTTCCTCTCCAGATGACACGCCGACTCATACGTCACTCCGTCATTCCCGCAGACGGGTCTCATCACTTCTTCGCACGGCGGCGGACATTCGCAGGACGCTTTCCCGTCACGTGAGACCTGACAGGACGCCCCGTGACCGCATTTAAGCCCCGAGCACGGATTTATACCTAAAAATACAACAAAAGATTGAAAAAGTTTTATAAAAAGAAACTTTTCTTCAAGTTGGGAGAGCCGAGGAAAAAACCTTTATTGAATATTCTATGGATCTTTCCACCTTTTCACCCCCGACAGTTTTTCCGCTTCATATAAAATCCAATGGCGGAAGAAAAAAAAAAGCCCCTTCGACTTTCTTTTACACCTCATCAAACATTCCCTTATAACGGTAATTCAAGGTTTGGGGGTCAATGCAACTTGTACGAAAATTGTTCCTTTCCCACTGCTTCCAGAAATCGACGAAAATCACCCAACCTCCACCAATTTTCGCCCCCGCCAATCCTCTCCCGGATTACCGTGGGTACGAATTCAACATGCTCAGATTAGCGGGGTCGCGAAGTTAACGTGTTCGGATTTCCGGGGTCGCGAAGTTAACGTGTTCGGATTAAAGGGGTCGCGAAGTTAACGTGTTCGGATAATCGGGGGTCGCGAAGTTAACGTGTTCGGATTACCGGGGTCGCGAAGTTAACGTGTTCGGTTTTAAGGAGTCGCGAAGTTAACGTGTTCGGATTAAAGGGGTCGCGAAGTTAACGTGTTCGGATTACCGGGGTCGCGAGGTTAACGTGTTCGGATTACCGGGGTGGCGAGGTTAACGTGTTCGGATTACCGGGGCTGCGAAGTTAACGTGTTCGGGTTACCGGGGTTTCGAATTTTCTCCATCCTACGCCATCAAGCACAAGAAAAGTCCGTCTTCCTTGTTTCAAAGATTGGCAATGTTTTCCCGCCCAAATTGTGTCACCGATCAAGAAGGCATTTCGGTCTTTTTCCCGCCAAATTCCCCGATATGTCGGCCATATTGGAATGGCGAATCCGTTCATTCTGGATGGGTATCGCCCCGGATTGTGAGAAAAGAAAACACATGTCGCCGCTTTAAGCTTTAAATAGTTTTCCAGTCCTTCAGTCACCAGGAAACGGTTCAAACTTTTTTTTCCCCTCCTCTTACCCTTCTCGAGTTGTAAAAGCCTTTTATAAGCAGCTTCCCGCACAAGTTCTCAACCTCGTTTTCTCCACATTTCCGAGCGCCAGATACGAGTTAACTCCCATGAGATTTTCCGCTTCTGTCCCCCAAGACTTTTCACCATAAGTAGTTTTTCGACCTAACTTTTCTTCTAGAATAAAAAAGAGATTTTCATGTTTCAATCAAAAAGGGGGATTTCCAATAACAGGAAGACAAATAGAGTCCGTTTTCTAATAATAAAACCTCCCCCTCTTCTTTTTACGATTATATTTTTTTAGCCTCGTTCGGAGACATTTTTAATAATAATGGCCTCCCTTTATTTAATAATGTCAGAGATCCGTTTCCAATATAAGCTTTATTAAAGAAATTCTTTTTTTGAAATATTTTGATCTCGAAGAGGATTCAAGATGGCGTCGTTTGGGCGGGAAATGGCGATGCCTTCTAGATTTAGAGAAAGTTGGTCGGTAAACATTTTAGGATCGACGCCGGAGGGATTTTCCAAGAGTTTTAACCCTCCGGGGGATGAAAAACGCGAGAAACTTTGAAGGATGTTTGCTTTTAAAAAAGTTGTTTAGAAAAACTTGGAAAATGGACGAAATCAATGCCTTCTTGATGGGTGAAGAAAATTTGGGCGGGAAAACTGTGCCAATTAGATCGCCCCAACGACGAAAATGGCTTTTTCTTGTTTTAAATGACGTTTATGAAGGAAAAATGGTGATATCCACTCTTTATAGCAGATATAAAGAGGATGGGCAAAGGCAATTTGATAATCCGAACATGTTAATTTCGTAGCCCCGTTAATCCGAACACGTTAGATTCATAGCCCCGCTAATCCGAAAACGTTAAATTCGCAGCCCCGGTAAATCACTGCTTGATTCTCCTCAACTAGCTCAGCCTTATCTAGACTCTTTACAAATATGAATAAATTTGGTCCACCATATTGGATTCGATTTTTGAACTATTCACGATATTTAAATCTGTGACCTCTGCAGTATGAAAAAAAAGGTGGGTAAAAAGTGAAAATAATGGCAACAGGTTTTCGGGAACGGAGGGTATGGGGAGGCAGAAGCGTTAAAAACCAACTGCCGCCCTAACCCGCAAAAGTTAGAAAGTTAAGGAATATTTTTTTTATACGTTTTCCGTGATATACTCCCATTAAACCATCTCCGGTCAAAAAGTTTTTTTTTATTGTTTCAATCTTTTTTAAAAAGTTAGGATCGTGGGAAAATGTCAGAGGCGTTTTAAATTAAAAAAATCGAGAAGGCACTGGCTTGTGACGTCACAAATAGGACGTTTTTATTGGCTCAGCATTTTTGAACTGTATTATTTTCCAGAATGTTGACCTGACGAAAAAAAGTATCGAAGTAAACCCCTCTTAATTTTCAGCAAGGAATCCATTGAAATCAATAACTTTTGGATCCGACATACAGGGTGCTCAAGGACGACCCTAACTTCGTTATTTTATATGCAAACCTATATTTTGACGACAACAATCAATTCTACGCTTAATCTCCAGTAACTTTTACTTAAAACACTTTTTTATAGGACCAAACGTTTCGGCGTAAAGTGCCACTTAACATGCACGCTAATTCCTAACTCGGGAACCTTTGGTCCAATCAAAAAAGCGTTTTAAGTAAAACTTGCTGGAAATCAAGCGTAGAATTGATTTCCAAAGTAAAAACATAGGGTTTGCATATGAAATAAGGAAGTTAGGGTCGTTCTAGAGCACCCTGTATCTCGGATCCAAAAGTTATGAGTTCCTTGCTTAAAATCACGGGGGGTTTACTCTGATACTTTTTTTTTTGTCAGATCAAAATTCAGGCGGATAATCTGTGTAAAAACGTGTTTTTTAATAAAACTCCTCATTTATCAAAGTTCTCATATTAAACGTCAAAATTATAAAATAATAAATTGGGTCAATTAATTAAGTCCGTACAATTGTGGAAAAGGGTAGCAGTATATCAAGTGAGGGTTGTCGGATTCGCATGTCAGAAATTCATTAAAATGAAAACCCTTTAGAGGCCAGTGAAATCTCTCTCGATTTAAGCTATTTCTACAGTTATGACAGTTCAATTTATTTCTTGTTATTTTACCGGACGAGCAGGTGTCTCTGTAGAGGACGAAAAGTTGTTTTCGCGTCCTGCAAGCTTCGAGACGCATGTAGCACTCGTTTGAGTAGGTTTGACCATCGGTGGCGCAGACTGGCGATTCTTCTAGGGGGCACATTTCAGGGCAGGAACATCGTGGGACTCGCCCTTCGGTCACCAGGCACACTTCCCCACCGGGGCATACCACGCCGGAACAAGGATCTGCAAAAATAACACAAAATAATGTCAAAAAACATCAAATTATCTAGAAGGCTGTGCCTTTTTGGCGGGAAATTCATTCTATGCGGTGCGCAAAGGACCTAAGGAGGGTAATAAGCGAAAAATCAATTTTAAATCATAAAATACCATAATATCATGTATATTTAATTAAATGAGTGGAAAAATTTGAAAAAAATTCCTTGAAAAGGATGCAAAAGTCTTTTGAGAGCTAAAACAATTTTTAATAACGGGAAAAAACGTCTTCTTGGAAGTTTTTTTTGTGAGGAAAAAGAATCCACCAAAAGTGTGGGGGATTCCTCTATTTTGAGAAAAGTACAAAAAAAAACCCGGAGTCGTCGACGTTGAGCCGCAGGCATTCCGTAGAAATCCAGCTTTTTAATTAAAAAAGAAGGAAAAAAAAAATGCGGTCGTGGGGTTAGGAAGGGCCAGTTAAAGTAAGGAAATCCTACCCCACCCCTCCCCCACCACCCCGAAAAATGTCAAACTGGAAAATCAACTATTTTATTAAACAAGTTTTTCCCTTTCCTTTTTCCAATTTTCATTATGGGGATTCTTAAGGATCTTTTTCATAAACTTCCTTCAACTTGGAATATCTCGGATTCCGTCAGATACCGCAATTATTTAATTTCTTTCCTTAAACTTTTAGGATTGAAAAAGTGTGTTTTTACCATGTTTCTAAGCCTAAAAATTCTCATAGATCTATAAGGCAGTGGTTTTTTTGGCGGGAAAATCAGTTAGTGCATTTGCCGCCAAAATAAACCACGGCCTTCTTGATCAACGAGTGTTTTTAGGCTTAGAAATCAATTTCCCGCCAAAATTCACTGCCATATAGATCGTTATAAACTTAAAATTATAAATGTCGATACAAATAGACAAAAATTGATGATTTTATGGCTACCTACTTATGGATATTGTAATCTGGAACAATGTTAACAATTTTCAGCGTCCACAGCCTTCTATATACTTTATGGTTTTTATCGCGTAAAATCAACTTTTTGAAACTACATGAGCTTAAAGTTTATAGCCCATTTCCGAGCAATATAAACTTGGAACGATTTGTCAAAAACTAAAATCCTTTTGAGAGTGTCGTTAAATAAAATTATCTCCCGCGTGTACCTTATCAATGACGTAACTTTCATGGGCCCTTATCATAAAAGTCGTTAAAGAATCCTTTAATGTGTCCACCTGCGTCAAATTGTCCGCTGATTTCCAGAGGAAAAGCAATTGCGGTCGGTGCGGACCTATATATTCGTGATCAGGGCGTTCTGGGGATCGCACGTTTTAACACGGATTATCTGCTTGAATTTTGATCTGACGAAAAAAAGTATCGAAGTAAACCCACCTTTAATTTTGAGCGAGGAATCCATTGGAATCAATAACTTTTGGATCCGACATACAGGGTGCTCTAGAACGACCCTAACTTCCTTATTTTATATGCAAACCCTATGTTTTGACTTTGGAAATCAATTCTACGCTTGATTTCCAGTAAGTTTTACTTAGAACGCTTTTTTGATTGGACCAAAGGTTCCCGAGTTAGGAATTAACGTGCATGTTAAGTGGCACTTTACGCCAGAACGTTTGGTCCTATCAAAAAAGTGCTTTAAGTAAAATTTACTGGAAATGAAGCGTAGAATTGATTGTTGTCGTCAAAATATTGGTTTGCATATAAAATAAGGAAGTTAGGGTCGTTCTTGGGCACCCTGTAAGTCGTATCCAAAAGTTATTGATTTCAATGGATTCCTTGCTCAAAATTAAGGGGGGTTTACGTCGATACTTTTTTTCGTCATGTCAAAATTCTGGCAGATAAGCTCCGCCACCTATATATTCGTGATCAGGGCGTTCTGGGGATCACAAAAATACAAATTTTCAAACTAAATGAAGCTATTTTTGCGAAAGGGATTATTTTTAAAAGGTAATCGAGTGAGAAAAGGATTTGATTTACGTTGAACGAAAAAAAGTGGGAATGGGGAGGTTCTTGGTTTAGGCAGGGGGCGTTCTTTCTGTCCTCAACTTTGAATTTATCGCCCCCCTTTATAAATTATCCTTAATTTATATATTTCCTTCTCAAAATTTTGATAATTTGAGTCTGGAAACTAGGATGAGAAGGGCCCATATATCCGACTTAGGGTTAATCCTTGTTGATTGAAACAAGGAAACTCGGTAGTAGCTTCCCCTACCCTCCACCACCACCCCTTTTGCCCTTTTCGATCTCCCCTTAAACCCTGGACGTCCGGCGATAACGCTTTCCCCCTCTGTAACCCTTAAAAAGTCACAAATTCAACCATTTTGAACGATTGGCCCGTTAAAACGGACAAATGTGACGTGTACAACGTAAAAGCCCGCGAAAAGCGACACGGCCTCCTTGATTTGTGGGCCTTTTAATATATTTCATTGCACGTCACAAAATGGCATCCAAATTTCATAGGTTGCCGCATATGAGCAACATGACCTAACTCAATTTCTCGATTAAAACTCTCCATTAATTCTTCGTTTTCTTCAAGTTATGCAAGGTTTAAGTCAAGGTATAGCGTAATGAAATACTTTATTCCTTAAAAAAAGGCTCGATTTAGCTAATAGCATAGATCAAGAAGGCATTTTTTCGAGCAGCACTTCTGCGGCGATCCATTGCACTAAAAATTAGAAGAAAATATTTATTGAATTAAAAAAAAAGTAGCTTTTATACCCGTTCGTTGCTAGGGATGCACTGGCTTTGAACGTCAAGGGTTAGTAACGCGAAAAACGAGACAAAAACTACGAAAAATTTCATTTTTTAAAAATTTTCTTTCATTTTGACTCCCTTTAAATAGTGAGATAAGCGTGAAATCCATTTCTTATGAGGATAAATTGATTTTCTGATTACAACGCTCGTCGGGTGTGCAATAAAGATAAAACGTGCTCTACACTACCAAAGAACACAACCATGCTTTAGGCTTCTGCGATATCCCCTTGTGTTGGAAAGGGCATTAAAAATGCGTTTTCTGCTTAGTAGAACAAGCCGTGACCATCATATTGGACGTATATCGTCATAGAACATGCTCTACAGCGCCGAAGAATACAACCATGCTTTAGATTTCTGCAATATTTCGCGTTGTGATGGATAGGTCATTAGAAATGCGTTTTCTGCTTTGTAGAACAAGAATAGACCTTCATTTTAGATGTTTATCATCATAGAACGTGCTCTACAGCATCAAAGAACACAACCATACTTCAGGCTTGTGCAATGTCCCATGGCGTTCGATAGGTCATTAGAAATGCGTTTTCTGCTTTTCAGAACAAGAAGAGACCTTTATTTTTAATGTTTATCGTCATAGAACGTGCTCTACAGTACTAAAGAACACAACCCTGCATTATAGGCTTCCGCAACCTCCCATTATCAGATTAGGTCATTGAAATTGCGTTTTCAGCTTTGTAGAACAAACAGAGACCTTCATTTTTTAGGTTTATCGTCATAGAACGTGCTCATGCTGCATCCGACTGACACACACCGTGCTCTCTTATTTGCGTTCTGCTCTCGCACGTCCCTTTCGCTGTGCGAGTCATTAGTGCATTAATAAATGCGTTTTATAATCACTGTGCTTTGTCGAAGCAAGGCAGAGGCCTTCATATTGCCGGTGGTCATCGTCATATGACGCACGCTCTAATAGCTCTGCAGCGCACAAAGGCACACACACACCTCGTGCTCTCATTGGCCGTGCTCCGCATCTCCCTTTGTAGTTGAATAGAGCTCGTGAAATGCGTTTTCTGTATCTTTGCATAGAACACGCAGAGACCTTCATATTGGACGTTCATCGTCATAGAACGTGCTCTACGGCACCAAAGAACACAACCATCCTTCAGCCTGTTGCAATGTTCCTTTGTTGGATAGAGCTTTAAAAATGCATTTTCTGCTTTGTAGAACAAGAAGAGACCTTCATATTGGACGTTTATCGTCATAGAACGTGTCTACAGCATCATGGAATGCAATCATGCTTTCAGGCTTCTACAGTATCTTTTGATGTCTGCTGCAATGCAAACTCTTTTTCTGCTTGTTAGAACAATGAGACCTTCGCAAAGCCAAAGATCAGTGCAAAGAACACAATGTCTACTGTGCTGATACATGCTGTACACTAAAGAAGACATGCAGGTTGCTACGGTTCCTTACCGCAAGGCCCTTGATATTTGAGCTCAATAGCGTGAGGGTCGTTGGCCGAGCATTTGGCCATGTTGATCGAGCAGATGTCTTTGTAGTCGACGCCGTCGGATCCGCAGACGGGCCTGCTCCCCGAATGGTCTCCGTAGTCAGGGCAGGAGGTCGGGCATCTGCATTCCGCCGAGAGTCCATCACGTGAGACGACGCAGCTCGCACCCGGCGGGCATTTCGTCAGCTCACAAGGGCCACCGTCCGTACCCCCTGATGGAAGGTAACAGCACAAAATTGACCGGATCCATACAAAAATGAACACCCACCAAAAACCCATCATGGCTTCTTCACCACCATCACCTCCACCACCGTCAACAACAATCCTCCCAAACCGTAACCTCCCTCCTCATTTTTCATTCATAACCCCTCTTATCATCATATAGCCCAACCCAAACCACCATTATCACCTTCAATAACCCACAATAGACCCGAAAAACATCAAAAAATCGAATTTCTTCGTTAAAAAGGGCCCGATGTTGGCATAGACGTCGGGAAAACTGGTCACCACTCGCGCATGGCGGAGATCGATTGAGCCCAAGTGGGTGAGGGAGAAAGGGAGGGAATTTCCCCGCCTTTTTTGACGGAGATTTTTAAATAGGAAGACTCCCCAGGCTCTTATTAGCCCTCTCTAGATAAACACAAATGATGAAGGGACATGGGCAACATGACCTAACTCAATTTTTCGATTAAACTAGGTTTTGAGGAGGAATTTCGCTGTTTTGAGGAGTTAAAGCTGTTTTAGAGGTTGTCGCATGATAAAGGGACCGATTGGACAACATGACCTAACTCAATTTGTTGATTACAACGCGGTTATTGTAGAATATTTCGGCATTTAAAGTTTGTTTTATAGGTTGTCGGCATGATAAAGGGACCAATTGGGAACATAATGACCTAACTCAATTGGTCGATTTAACGCCGGTAGAAGTGAAATTTTGCATTTAGAGTTGTTAAGAGGTTTTCTGCATGACACAGGGACCTATCGGGCAAACTATGACCTAACTCAATTGTCTAATTAACACGGTTTTAAAGAACATTTCGTATTTAAAGTGTTTTTACAGATTTTAGCATGATAAATCGACCAATTAGGACACAGGACCTACTCAAATTTTTCGATTAACGCGGTTATTATAGAATATTTCTCATTTAAGTGTTTTTACAGATTTTAGCATGTATAATCGACACCAATTAGGACACATGACCTAACTCCAATTCGGTTAAACATAGGTGTTTGCAGGAGGCAATTCGCTGTTTTGCAGGAGTTAAGCTGTTTTAGAGGTGTCGCATGATAAGGGACCGATGCGACAACATGACTAACTCAATGTGTTGATTAAACGCGGTATTATAGATACATTCGCATTTAAGTTATGTTTATAGGTTGTCGCATGAGTAAAGAGGACCAATTGGCAGGACAACAGACCTAACTCAATGGTCGATTAACGCGTTATAAGTGAAATTTTTGCAGTTAGTTGTTTAGAGGTTTTACGCATGACAAAGGCACCTATCGGGCACATGATCTATAACTCAAATTGTCTATAAACACGGTTTTTTAGAACATTTCGTATTTAAAGTGTTTTTACAGGTTTTAGCATGATAAATCGCACCAATTAGGACAACAGGACTAACTCAATTTTCGAAGATTAACGCGGTTATTATAGATATTTCTCATTTCAAGTGTTTTTACAGATTTTAGCATGATAAAGATCGACAATTAGGACAACATGACCTACTCCATTGTTCGATTAACTAGTTGTGAGGAGGATTCGCTGTTTTGAGGAGTTAAAGCTGTTTTAGAGGTTGTCGCATGATAAAGGGACCGATTGGACAACATGACCTAACTCAATTTGTTGATTAAACGCGGTTATTATAGAATATTTCGCATTTAAAGTTATTTTATAGGTTGTCGCATGATAAAGGGACCAATTGGGACAACATGACCTAACTCAATTGGTCGATTTAACGCCGTTATAAGTGAAATTTTTGCATTTAGAGTTGTTTAAGAGGTTTTCGCATGACAAAGGGACCTATCGGGCAACATGACCTAACTCAAATTGTCTATTAAACACGGTTTTTAAAGAATATTTCGTATTTAAAGTGTTTTTACAGGTTTTAGCATGATAAATAGACCAATTAGGACAACATGACCTAACTCAATTTTTCGATTAAACGCGGTTATTATAGAATATTTCTCATTTAAAGTGTTTTTACAGGTTTACAGGTTTTTGAACGAATGAGCAACATGACCTAACTCAAATTTCGTAAAGCCCTGAGACTATTTTGAACATTTGAAATTGAAAACCTGGCAAAAAAGGAAGGAAAAAAGGTTTTAAATCTCCAAAGGGAATCGAGCAATCAGAGTGTTGACAGTGTTAAAAGATAGAGCGGAGTCACGCTATCCGGTAAATAGACTTTTACTTTTTTCTTCATCCCCTCCCCTCTTTTTTTCCCTTCTTAACGATTTCCACACGGAGGCCCCAAAATTTGAACAATTTCATTGGCCTCAATAATTGTCCCGATAATGAGTCCATTAGCAGGATCGGACCGCACAGGAAGA
>JAGWEN010001109.1:0-39967 GCA_018703685.1 Orius laevigatus
TTTATGGAAAATTTTAGGTTTTTTTTTGTGGTGGGGCGGGGGGCGGAGAAGGGGTTTATAATTTTAGGGTTTTTGTGTTTTATGGATCAATATTTTAGCAGTTTTGGGAGGTTAGATTTTTGTGTTTGTGTGTTTTTTGGAAAAGGGTTTTGGGGGATTTTAGGGGTTTGGGGGTTTTGAAAATATTTTGTGGTAAATCCTAGGGGTTTGGTGGGATTTTAGGAATTTGGGGGAGATTTTAGGGTTTTGGGCGACGAAAGGTAGTTTTTAACGTTTAGACTTTAAAGGATGTATTTATGGAAAATTTTAGGGGGGCGGGGAAGGGGGTTATAATTTTAGGGTTTTTGTGTTTTATGGATCAATATTTTAGCAGTTTTGGGAGGTTAGATTTTTGTGTTTGTGTTTTTTGGAAAAGGGTTTTAGGGTATTTTAGGGTTTTTGGGATATTATAAAGTTTCTTTTTCTTTTTGACAATTTAGGGGTTTGGTTAACTAAAAACTAGAACTACCAACCTTTTTTTTTGTGCTTTGAAAAGCTGTCTTGTGGGGAATTTTCGATTTACTTAGATTAGATCGGGTTCAGCAATGTGGTGGGGTGGATGGGGGGATGTTAAGTTATAGGAGGGGGGGGGGGAGAAAGAAAAACCTTTTTTTCATGCCTACTTGTGTGTTATGGTGGTCGAGAAGAGCAAACAAGGGGATCCGATGAAAAAGCTCATCCCCCAAATTCCAAGGATGGTGTTTTGCGCCGTCGACTTTGTCATACGAGGCTTCAGAGGCTTTATTATCGCCAAATATCTAAAAAAAAAAAAAAAGTTAAAATTTGTCAAAATTATTAGGAAGCACAATCATTTAATTTTATGAAGGCATATTTTTGAAATTATTTTTTTCTTATTGAAAAATGGATCCTTCTTTATAAATAGATGGTAATTTTTCCTTTTAGACGTGTTTTTATGGAGTGAAAATGTTTCATCGTGATGAAGCCCTCACTTTAGGAATATTATGTTGCATAAATCATCGTCGTCGGATGGGCTGTTTAGAGTGGACGAAGCCAATCGAGGGGAAAACGCCGCCTGGGAAGGAAACCCCACATTTCAATACGAAAGAAGGAAAGAAAAATACAATATTCTTCACCCAGACGTAACACATTGCGTAACATTTTATTACATGCGATGTGTTGTGTGGGGGGGAGGAGGGGTGAGGTGAGAGAGGGGTGAGGGAGGGAGGTGTGAGAGGTGGAAGTGAGAGGTGGGAGGAGGTTAGGGGAAATGATACGATATTCGCTCACCTGTCTATCGTAATGCCAGTAAGCGTAAAAACGCTCGCAGCGACGCTTACGTTCGCCAGGTAATTATTCACCGTACAATATTGTTTACCGAACGTCCAGTCGCTATGGAAACAAAATGTTGAAACAGCGTAAGAAAACATAAAAAAAATTTACTTGTTTATCATGGAAATGAAGTTAAAAATACAGTTGAAAACGGCCATTATGAGGTCAGAGACGCTCAAATTGACCAAAAAGTAATTCGTCGTCGTCCTCATCCTCCTGTGCGCTACAAAAATTTAATTAAAGTTAAATAATTAAAACAAACCTTGATTTTGAGGTGTTTTTTTTAATCAAAAATTGTGTTGAAGTTTACCAAAAACCTTACCTAATTGTGAAGTTTTTGACAAAAGTTTGGCTATTAAAACCTTGATTTTGAGATTTTGGACCAAAAATTTTCTCTTAAATCATTAACCGTGAGATTTCCGACAATCTTCCGTCTTCTAGAACCTTATTTTACGAAAATAGCCTTGAAATATCCATTTTACGGTTTTTGGAGAAAAATTGGCTCTTATAAATGTTGATTTTGAGGTTTTTGACGAAAATTTGGCCTCAAAAACTTCATTTTGAGTTTGTTTTTTTTTAAACCAAAAATCGCTTCTTAAACCTTAATTGTGAGGTTTTTGACCTCCTTGGTTTTGAGGCTTTTGAAGAAAATTGGGCCTCAAAAACTTGATTGTGAGGTGCTTTTTTTTTTTTTTTTTTTTTTTACCAAAAATTGTTTCTTGTGAAGTTTACCAAAAACCTTAATTTTGAAGTTTTTGACAAAAGTTTGGCTATTAAAACCTTGATTTTGAAGTTTTTTTGATGAAAAATTGGCTCTCTTAAAACCTTGATTTTGAGATTTCGGACCAAAAATTGTCTCTTAAAACCTTAACCGTGAGATTTCTGACAATCTTCCGTCTTCTAAAACCATGATTTGTTTTCTACCAACCGAAAAATAGCCTTGAAATATCATTCTTAAGTGTTTTTGAGACTGATATTGGCTCTATATAATGTTGATTTTGAGGTTTTTGACGAAAATTTGGCTCTTATAAATGTTGATTTTGAGGTTTTTGACGAAAATTTGGCCTCAAAAACTTCATTTTGAGGTTTTTTTTTTAAACCAAAAATCGCTTCTTAAACCTTAATTGTGAGGTTTTTGTCCTCCTTGGTTTTGAGGCTTTTGAAGAAAATTGGGCCTCAAAAACTTGATTGTGAGGTGCTTTTTTTTTTACCAAAAATTGTTTCTTGTGAAGTTTTTGACAAAAGTTTGGCTATTAAAACCTTGATTTTGAAGTTTTTTTTTTACAAAAATTTTTTTAGGAATTTTAAATTTTAAGGAAAAAAAAAGTGGTTTTTTTGACAACTAAAAATTTTGATTTTTGTGGAAAATGACCTTCATTATGGTAATTTTTTTTAGTTTTTAATTACAATGTTTTTGTGATCCCAGAACCCCCGGATCCTCTAATCCTAAATCCTCCTCCTCTCCTCCGGAAATCCGCTCAAAATAAAGGAAATTCTTTTCAAATATGGTTTTGTTTTCTTTCATAAATCGCTTCGATTCATGTTTAAAAAGAGGAAAATGGGAACGGGGACCTTTTTGTCCCAAGGGGTTATTGAAGTTTTCCACCTCGTTTGTTGAAAATGATACAATAAAAATTGACATTTTATATCAACAATTTAAACCTCTTTTTTTTCCCTCCTTTTATCTAACTAAACGGTATTCATTTAAAAAAGTTTTAAATTCGTTTGTTCGCATTTCCCCTTTGTTTTTAGATCTCCTTAACGAATTTGGTTTATTTTCATACCGATGATGAGGATTGGAATAATTTGGATACTTTGAAAACAGTGAAAAGAGTAGGAAAAACAAACGTTTTAAAGGGTTCGTTAATTATGTTTTAATTAGGTTGAAGTATTTTGAAATTAAACATTTCACTGAATTTTACCTAATTCCCTCTTTATCAGGGATTCCCAAACTTTTAACGAAATTTTTGGCTTTATAGATGTTGGTTTTGACGAAAATTGGCTCTTAAAACAATGATTTTGTCGTTTTTGACGAAAAATTGTCTCTTTAAAGTTGATTTTGTGGTTTTTCTATACAAAAATTTTGGCTTTATAAATGTTAATTTTGAGGTTTTTGACGAAAATTTGTCTCTTAAAACCTTGATTTTGAGGTTTTTGGAAGAAAATTAGGCTCTAAAAATGTTTATTTTGAGGTTTTTGACGAAAAATTTGCTCTTAAAATGTTGATTTTAAGGTTTTTGATGAAAAATAGCCTTAAAATATATTCATTTTGATGAATGTATAAGTGGATTTTGTCATTTTGGTATTTACCCTAAAATCGCAAAAAAATCCCCCAAAAACTCTAAAGTTTGCACAAAATCCTAAAATCAAACCAACACCTCAAATTCCCTAAATCCTAAAATTTACAAACCCCTAAGATTACCACAAAATACATAATCTCAAAATCCTAAAATCTCCCAAATATCCCTCAAAACCCTAAAATACTCCCTAACCCCTAAAATCCCGCCAAACCATTAAATTCCAACAAAAACCTAAAATTTCCCCATCTTTAAGTGTAAAAATCCCCCAAATTCTAAAATTTCCCCCAAACTCCTAAAATCCCACGAGACCACAAAATTCCAACAAACACCTTAAATTCAACAAATCCCTAAAAATTACCGCAAAAACCTAAAAAGTTCTCAAAATCCTAAAATCTCCCCAAACCTCTAAAATGCTACCAAACCACTAAATTTCAACAAACGCCTAAATTTCCCCAAACCCTAAAATTTACAAACCTTGATTTTGAGGTTTTTGGAAGAAAATTAGGCTTTCCAAATGTTTATTTTGAGGTTTTTGACGAAACATTTGCTCTTAAAATGTTGATTTTAAGGTTTTTGATGAAAAATAGCCTTAAAATATATTCATTTTGATGAATGTATAAGTGGATTTTGTCATTTTGGTATTTTATAAAGGATAATAGAAAAAAGAAAATCCCACCACTGCTCTACATGAAGATGTAGAGGGGATGAAAAGGGGAGGTTGTGGAGGGTGGTGGAAGGTTGGGGGAAGGCGAAAGAAGATTTTAGACATTTTACCTACTACGCTCCATATGACGATCGTGTTCCCGGAAATGGCGATGAAAAGCATCCCTGAAAAAAGGGCTCCCCATAGAAGTTGGAGGTCGTAGGGCATCCCGAGGGATGCTGGAGACCCTTTTCCAACCTGGAAAAAAAAATTCGATAATTTTTCGTAATTTGAATTACCTCTTTGCTACATCAAAGATATGGGAAGAACATTTGGACCAATTATAAATCGGACCTAAAATAAACCCGCGACGTCATAAAATGGCTTCCTTTACCTCGATTTTCGACAAAATATTGACTTTTATAATATGCTTTGTAGAGAATGGTATAAATAACGCTTTTTCAAGTCCTGAAAAGTGAAAACTCAATTAATAGGTGAAGTGCAAATTTTATTTTTATCGTAATGATTGATGATGGTTTGGCTATCACTTGGCCGATATGCATCATTTTGATGTCTACTTTTTTTCCTACCGGTTTGCGTTTATTTTTCAATAAAAGGTGAAAGGTTTCTCCTTCACAATAATCATAGTATCGGTCCTGAGCTTGCCCAGAGACACGAACTTTTCTCAATGTCTACAGATTTCGGGGATCCATAAATGTCTGAACAGAATCCTTTTTTCTAACATAGGGATAACTTAGAATCTCGATGGTAATTGTGATGAAATGTGGCACCTAATGTTCACTCGGCAAAACATTTCGAATATAAGTTACCTAATTAGTCAATTAATTTGTAATTGATGATTTTTTGTGAAAAACAAAATGTTTTTGCCTTTCAATCATAACTCGAATTTGTGATAATGTTATGAAAATTGGCATATTTCACTCACACACTCATGATAATCTAACCTAATTACTATAATTATTAACTATCAAATCATCATATAACTTGAAATTGGTGACTAATTTTATGACAAAATGGACTCAATGTCACTCAAACTCAATATATATATTACCTAATTGCGTACTTACCTAATTAATTACTGAGAATGTCTCAATCATAATCGTTGTAATTTGGTGATCAATCTTTATGAAAATTGGGTGAATCTATAACTCTATCAGCTCAAACTCAAGTATAAGGATGGACAGGTCAACTAGCCCATATATCTGTGTAATTACCTAAGTAGTAATTAATTACATTGATTAATATATTGTAGCAAAAACAAATTTATAAAGTGGGTGTTTCATCAATCCAAACGTTGAATCACCTGTGATGCAAGTCTCTCCTAAAAATGGGAATCAAAATCACTCAAACACATTATATCATTAACTTATTAATTATTAGTATTAACTTATCATAATGGGGCAAAACTTGTTTTAATTCCAATCATCACTGAATTTGGTGGTGTAATTTTATGAAAACATAGTACTATTCCGCTCAAACATCATTCTATAATGACCTAATTAGTTAATTACTTTAATTAAGTATTAATTTTGGTGAAAAAATAATTTCATTTCATGGATCCACATAACTGAATTTGGTTATATTTTATGAAAATGGCACGCAATTTCACTCAAAACATTATAATATAACTAATTAGTTAATTGGTTAATAGTAATTAATTAATTACCTAATTATTAATGAAATTTAATCGGGATCACTGTGAAGATTATTTGGTTAAAATTTGGGTGAAGATCGGACCGGTAGCAAAAGCCCCGTAGACGCACTATTTTTGCATCAACAGTTCTAGGTTAATTATCACTAATACTATGATTACATTAAAATCTTTCCAACTTGGAAAACAGTATGATTTTTTCTATCATACTGAATTTGTTATAATTTTACGACAAAATGGACCAATTTCACTCACACACATTATGAATACACTAATTAGTTAACTTACGTTACATTATGCTGTCGCGTGCGTACCTATGTAGTAACTGGAAATTTAGTTGCGAGATCACGGTGAGAGATTATTTGCGTTAAACTGTTGTGGTGAAGATCGGAACTGGTAGAAATGCCTCGTAGCGACAGTTTTTGTGCGCTCAAAAGCTTAGACAGGACATAACTCGCCATATTTGTCGTCATATTCGAAAAAATCGCCTCTCGGTCACTTTCAAGATAACCACGAAGGAAGAATGTCTAAATAGACTAATTTCGTGTGTGAAAATCGGATGAAATTGTGGCCGTGTGAGTGTTCGGAAAAAAGGCGACTGGACGCATTGACGGACGGACGGCGTGGACGGACGGACGGACGACGGACAGGACGGACTGACGGACGCGACGGCCTGACGGCCGGCACACATGCACACAGTCCTGATCCGACAAAGCATCAAAAGTCAGTTTGACCTCGTAGATATCTGGAGAGACCTTACCCCGAAAAACCCGAATCCGAGCGGTATTACAATACTTCTCGTTTGAGAAAGTATTAAAAAGGATTTCATTTAATTGTTTCCAACTTTCTCAAGAGCAAAGTTCTTGTACTTACCAGTCACGGCTTCGGGTTTTGGGAAGCTCTTCAGTAGACCCCCTAGGGTCAAACTGACTTTGTGATCTTTAGCCTGACATGACTTTGTCTGTGGTGCCGGCCGTCCGTCGCCTTTTATTTTTTCCGGAACACTTCCGGCCAACCATTTTCATCGATTTTCAAGACAACTTTTTTCACACAATTTTCTCCTATCGTGTTATCTGACATAGTTGACGAGAGCGATTTTGAAATTCGACAAATGCGAGATATGTCTATGTCCTAAAGTTATGGCAAAAATGTGCTACGGGCTTGTTCTACCGATCACGATCTTCACAAAATTTAACCAAATATCTTCACGTGATCACCGATTAACATTTCTCATTAACTAAGTTAGGTAATTAAGTTATGTAATTAGGTCAAATTATGACTAATTAACTTAAGTCTCCATTTCATAAAATTACTAGCCAAATTAAGTTATGATTGCAGAATCATTTGTTTTGTTTTGCCATAAAAATTAGCATTACATTAGCTTAATTAATTAACTATTGTGCTGTAATTAGTATCGCTTGAGTTGAGTGAAATGATTCGCATTTTCATAAAATTATCACCAATTCAAGTTATGAGATTGACAAAACAAATCACAAATTAATGTAATTAATTAAGTAACTAAGTGTGCACTATATATTGCAGTTTGAGTGAAATCTCAGTCCCATTGTCATAAAATTATCACCAAATTCAAGTTATGATTGAAAAAAAATTTTTTTTTCAAAAATTAATTAATTAATTAATTAACTAATTAGGTAATTATATTGAGTTTGAGTGAAATTATTCCCATTTTCATAAAATTATCACCAAATTCAAGTTATGATTGAAAAAAAATTTTTCAAAAATTAATTAATTAATTAATTAACTAATTAGGTAATTATATTGAGTTTGAGTGAAATTAGTCCCATTTTCATAAAATTATCACCAAATTCAAGTTATGATTGAAAAAAAAATTTTTTTTAAATTAATTAATTAATTAGGTAATTATATTGAGTTTGAGTGAAATTAGTCCCATTTTCATAAAATTATCACCAAATTCAAGTTATGATTGAAAAAAAAATTTTTTTTTCAAAAATTAATCAATTAATTAATTAACTAATTAGGTAATTATATTGAGTTTGAGTGAAATTATTCCAATTTTCATAAAATTATCACCAAATTCAAGTTATGATTGAAAAAAAAATTCTCAAAAAATAATTAATTAGGTAATTAACTAATTAGGTAATTATATTGAGTTTGAGTGAAATTAGTCCCATTTTCATAAAATTATCACCAAATTCAAGTTATGATTGAAAAAAAATTTTTTTTTAAATTAATTAATTAATTAGGTAATTATATTGAGTTTGAGTGAAATTAGTCCCATTTTCATAAAATTATCACCAAATTCAAGTTATGATTGAAAAAAAATTTTTTTTTCAAAAATTAATCAATTAATTAATTAACTAATTAGGTAATTATATTGAGTTTGAGTGAAATTAGTCCCATTTTCATAAAATTATCACCAAATTTAAGTTATGATTGAAAAAAAAATTCTCAAAAAATAATTAATTAGGTAATTAACTAATTAGGTAATTATATTGAGTTTGTGTGAAATTAGTCCCATTTTCATAAAATTAGCACCAAATTCAAGTTATGTTAGAAAAAAAAAGGATTCATTTCCCCCGAAATTTATGGATCCCCCGAAATCTGTAGACCTTTGAGAAAGTTCGTGTCTCTGGGCAAGCTCCAGGACCAATACTTTTCATCCAGATATTGCTAATAAAAAGTCTATGAAAACCGTTAAAAAAAAAATCATTTTTACAACTTGAAAACTCAATATTAAGTGATATTTTAAAATCAACAATGTTGGTAGGTAAGGGCTTCATGTTTAGCTGAATATGATAGAGGATATGAGTATTATTATTACAGCATGGGCAATTAAAAGTTTTAGGTCTTCTATGTAGGAGTGGCACAGATTGATTTTGCAATTTGATACTTATAATAAAATGGGATGGAAGGTCAAAAACTACCTACAACAACCATAAAAATTTGAAAACTCATCAAAAACGAGCAAAAATTAAAAAAAAAAAAATTCCAAAACAAATCGTAAACGATCAAAAACGTAAAAACACTAAATAATTCTAAAACACTTAAAAATTCCAAAATACATCTAAAGCACTCAAAAATTAGAAAACTATAAAATTATTTTTAAAAAACTCAAAAATTCCAAAACAAATCGAAAACCATAAAATTGTAGACTTTTGAATAAAATCACAGATTTTCACTTTTTTTTTCTTTTCCTTTTCTGGCAAAGACAATGGACTTTTTTTTTTATTACATAATTCTTCCTATTTGATGAGAAAGTCGAACTGGGTCCTTGAAACTTTGATTATTTGAGGTTTAATTTAACTTTCCAAAGGGTCGTCCGAGTGCAAAACCGAACAACCGTTGATACCCAAAAAGTCATCCGGACGGTTTTGTCGCTTTTTGTTCCAACTCGGTTAATCCAAAATCCACCCTCGGTTTATCGAGATTATCGACTTTTTTTTAAAACTCATGCCTTTTCCTGTGTATTTAAAGTCCCCTTGCTTCACCCCCCTGGGATCAATAATTATTTATTATGAGAATTACCGCATTCTGTTTTAGTAGCCTTGTTTATTGAGTGTTCCCAGAAAGGATTGGAGAGTCTCGCATCAATTTACATAATTGTTGCTGAAACTGAGATGAAAACCCATTTTGTGGTTATAGGGTACGTTTACCGAGAATTAAACTTTTAATACTCGAACTTCGTCATAAATTCAGGGCCCTACAGACCACCATCACCTCCCTGACCTCCCACAACCTTCCTCCCCACCTAAAATGGGGATTTCTCTACGTTTTTTTCCACGAAGAACAAATAAAAGTTGTTTTTCAAATGTAACAGTTTCGCCAAGGGAATAACCTTCCTCCTTTTCTCCTTTCTGAGTAATCGAGACATTGAAACAGACATGTGACGTCATTGAGTGACGGGCCCTTTATCAGAGGATTGATACAACCCCCCAACCGTCCTCCACCTCCTCCCAACCACACAAAATTCAACCCTAATGGGAATTCGTATCATAAAAGAACGACTTTCCATCAATATTGATTCCATACAAACTTATCCGAGCAAGTTTATCAGGAAAAGTTTCAACTCCTTTTATCCTCATATTTCAATGAAAGAAAAACAAAATCAATACCTAAGAGTGCTCATTTTTAAATAAATAATGGACCCAATTGCTCGAAAGAATGGCCAAAAAAGGTTTTCCTTTAATCAGCCATTACACGAAATTCCAATGCCTTCTGAATATTTCAATAATTTTCACCCAGGAGACACCGAAAACACAAAATGTCTAATTTATTAGGGAAATTCTAAAATGCAAAACTGAAGAATCAAAAGAAAAACAAAAAATAAGCAACCAGGATCCTTTACGAAGGAATAATAGGTTTTTCGGAGAATTTGATGGTTTGTAATTTTGTAAAGGATAATATTGAGTTAGAAGATAAATTATTTATAGGAAAAAGGGCATTCTTGTCTGAAATTCCACCTTGAACTTTCTAACTTTTACTAAAACAAAACCTAACACTAAAAAAAAATCCCCTAACAACTATGTAAATTGTCAGAAAGAAAGGAAAAAATATAGCCCAAAACCCTAAATTTTTTATCCCGATAACCTCTAGGCCTTCAAATCTCCCGTACGTTCCCCAAAACCCCTAAAATCCCTCAAACACCTAAAATTTACCCCAAAATATTCTCTAAACCCTAAATTCTCCACAAAAACCAATATCAACAGACACCTATTTCCCAAAACAGCCTGAAAATCTCAAAATCCTAAAATCTCCCCAAAACTCTAAAATCCCACCAAACCGCTAAATTCCAACAAACACCTAAAATCTGCAAACCCTAAAATCTGCTAACATCTAAAACTTACCTCAAAATATGCTTAAAACTAAAATTTTGCAAACATCTAAAATTTACCTCAAAATATGCTTGAAACCCTAAAATCTCCACAAACAATAAAATCACAAGACCTAAAATTTACCGAAAAATATTCTCAAAACCCTAAAATCTCAACAACAAAAAACATCCAAAAAGTATAAAATTTGCACAAAATAAAACAAAACTCCTAAAATTCCCCAAATCCTAAAATCTACAACCCTCTAAAATTTACCGCAAAATATTCACAAAAAAACTAAAGCCTCCCAAACATCCCCTAAAACCCTAAAATTCCCCCCAAACCCCTAAAAATACAAAACAAACCACTAAATTCCAACAAACACCTAAAATTACACGAATCCTAAAATTTACCACAAAATAATCTCTAAACCCTAAAATCTCCCAAACAGCCTCCAAAACCCTAAAATCCCACCAAACCACTAAATTCCAACAAAAATCCACAAAATTCTCAAAATCCTACAAAAGCTCCCGCCCCTAAAATACTAATCGGTCCCGACGAGTATTTTACCCATCTATAATTTTTTAGGGTTCTTTTCATATCTACACCCTAAACCTACTCACCTAAAATTTTAGGGTCCTAGGGTGCCCCTAAGGTCAGTTACAACAGAAAACGTGAAAAAGCGAAGTTTTGTCACTATTTATTTTTTCTCGGACGAAAAAATCAAATAAAATTTTTTTGCGAAGTCGAAAATTACTTAAAAACATGTCAGAAACAACTCAAATTTTTTTGGTTTGGATCAAAAAATTATTGAGACCAGTTTTGGACGTTTTTTATGCGAAAAACCAGAGTGCGAATTTCACATTTTCTATTAAAAACAGTAGTTAAAAAAATCGTGACACATTTATATTAACAGGAAACGTGTATTTTTATGTTAGAAACACTCTCAATTTTTTTCAGAATTTTAAAATTGGTGGATCGACTCCGTTTTCAAAGAAAACCACACATGATTCTGACAAAATTGGCTTCATATTGGGCTTCGAAGGCATTCTGGGTGATAAATTTTTTTTTATCGAGAAATTGACTTCAAAATCGTGTTCTTCACACCAAAAAACGTTGGGAACCTTATTTTGGGGCAAATAAAAAAATAAAAATTTTTTTTTGTTGGTCAACTTCGAGTCGATTTTTGAGGGTGAAGGAGTCATCTGAGCATTATTTTTAGTAAAACAACTTTGATAGCCCTTTAAAATAACTTTCCAACGGTGTATTGAATGAGTAAATCGGTTAAGAATTAAGGAAGTTATGGACGTTTAAAGTTAATCGTTACAAAAATCATGTGTGGTTTTCTTTGAAAACGGAGTCGATCCACCAATTTTAAAATTCTGAAAAAAATTAAGAGTGTTTCTAACATAAAAATACACGTTTCCTGTTAATATAAATGTGTCACGATTTTTTTAACTACTGTTTTTAATAGAAAATGTGAAATTCGCACTCTGGTTTTTCGCATAAAAACGTCCAAAACTGGTCTCAATAATTTTTTGATCCAAACCAAAAAAATTTGAGTTGTTTCTGACATGTTTTTAAGTAATTTTCGACTTCGCAAAAAAATTTTATTTGATTTTTTCGTCCGAGAAAAAATAAATAGTGACAAAACTTCGCTTTTTCACGTTTTCTGTTGTAACTGACCTTAGGGGCACCCTAGGACCCTAAAATTTGGTGAGTAGGTTTCTTTTTAGATAAAAATTATAGAGCAAAAACTCGTCAGGGGCCGATTCGCCTATCTTAACCGGCGGGAGCCTTTTTAAATCGGTTTGGTTTACCTACTATAGAACTTCGTTATTAAAACTACATCGTGGAATTGACGTAAATATTTGTGTATGCTAATCAAACATGTTTACTTTCCAAAGGTCTGGAATAATCAATCTGTGCATGGGAATGGTGGTGGAGGAGGGGAGTGTCTTTTTTTATTTATTTAATACTTAAACTGGCGAAATCGGATTAAAAGAAATCAATTCGTCAGGGCAGTTCATTTCCTCCAGTCGGATAGGAAACGATTCTTCTAGATAGGGCTGAAAAAACCGAATGGATGAAAATTGACGTCAAATTGAAAAAAATCTGAAAAGGATTGTTATTGTTAGATTTCGAGACCGAATTCAATTTCGCTCAAATGAGAAACTAGGAGGTCGAAATTGAACACCTGTTGACGTACGATGGGAAGACACGGGACACTCCTGAGTGGGCGGGGACTTTGGGAAAACTCTTTTTCGGAGCCACGTGGCGATTTTCTTCCAGAGTGTTGAAGCTACGAAAAATAGTATGGAAGTAAACCCCCTTTTATTTTATGCGAGGAATCGATTGGTATCAATAACTTTTGGATATGAAGTACAGGGTGCTCCAGAACGACCCTAACTTCGTTAGTTTACACGCAAACCCTATGTTTTGACGATTGAAATCGATTCTACGCTTGATTTCCAGTAACTTTTACTTAGAGCACTTTTTTGATAGGACCAATCGTTGTGGAGTTATCATCACTCTTCTACCATGGACCTTACTCCGTTTGGTCCTGTCAAAAAAGTGACCGAAGTAAAAGTTACTGGAAATTGAGTGCAAAATCGATTTCCATCGTCAAAACATAAGGTTTGTATGCAAAATAACGAAGTTAGGGTCGTTCTGGAGCACCCTGTAGGTCATATCCAAAAGTTACTGATACCAATCGATTCCTCGCATAAAATAAAAGGGGGTTTACTTCGATACTTTTTTTCGTCAGGTCAAAAGTCTGGCAGATAATCGGCTGCTAAGGACTTAGCAACACACAAACATTGAGGAAACAAAATGTCAGTTTTATCAAAAAAAAAGAAGATTTAATAGATAATTCTTTTGAAAGACTAATTACAAAGTGAAATTAATTATTTTTGGAACAAAGTCAAAACATTCTTTTATTTTCCTACTCTAATCAACTCTAAACAAACTAATTAGAGCCAAAAGAGAAGAATGTGAGATATGAAATTTTTTTCTCTAATCTATGCAAAAGTTAAAACATACTGTTGAATATCCACCTTTTGATCAATTTTTATAATACATACGCCCACCTATTTTTTAGCGGATTTTTTAGTTTATGTGTAAAAATCGATTTCGTAAACCATTTATTTATAAAGTTTATACTAGGGTATAGGTTTATAATAAATATAGATGAAAACGTAAAGTTTAAACATTTTGATTGATGAATTGCCATCATAATTAAGCTCTTTCTATAAAAAAGGGTGCGGAAGATAGAAATTTATCAAGGTCTTGAAAGCTGGGAAGGGTTTGGGGGTGGAAAGCTTTCTTTCATTGGTGTCTATCCTCACACAAAACGACTTTCTCAACTTTGACCATCGATATCTGCCAAACGGCTGGTCCAAATTGAACCAATGATTGAATTAAATTTTTAGAAAATTTAATGAGCTTTCATTTTGTACTTAGTGGTCAAGTCGCTAAAACCCATAGTTTTGGAGATATATGCAAAAAAACTGAAAAAAGTGCCAACAATTTTGCTTTTTTTTTGCAATTTTGACAAGGTTCCGGGCAAAATTTCTGTCAGCAAACTCCAGATTCGTAATCAGCGACTCAAAAAACATTACAAAGATGGAGATCACGACTGTATATAAACTTTCCCTTTTGGCCATCGATATCTGCCAAACTGCTGGTCCAAATTGAACAAATGACTAAATTAAATTTTAAGAAAATTTTATGAGCTTTCATTTTGTACTTAGTGGTCAAGTCGCTAAAACCCATAGTTTTGGAGATATATGCAAAAAACTGAAAAAAGTGCCAAAAATTTTTCTTTTTTTTGCAATTTTGACAAGGTTCCGGGCAAAATTTCTGTCAGCAAACTCCAGATTCGTAATCAGCGACTCAAAAAACATTAAAAAGATGGAGATCACGACTGTACATAAACTTTCCCCTTTTGACCATCGATATCTGCCAAACGGCTCGTCCAAAGTGAACAAATAACTAATTTAAATATTAAGAAAATTTTATGAGCTTTCATTTTGTACTTAGTGGTCAAGTCGCTTAAATCCATAGTTTCGGAGATACATGCAAAAAAACTGAAAAAAAGTGTCAAAATTTTGCTTTTTTGCAATTTTGACAAGGTTCCGGGCAAAATTTTTGTTAGCAAACTACAGATTCGTAATCAGCGACTCAAAAAACATAAAAAAGATGGACTGTATATAAACTTTCCCCTTTTGGCCTTCGATATCTGCCAAACGGCTGGTCCAAATTGAACAAATGATAAAATTGGATTTTTAGCAAATTTTATGAGCTTTCATTTTGTACTTAGTGGTTAAGTCGCTCAAACCGATAGTTTTGGAAATATAAGCAAAAACTGATTTTGCGGTTTTGACAAGATTTAGGGCAAAATTTAAAATTTTATGGTTGTTGGGGGGTAACTTTTTTAAAAATTTTGATTCTTTTTTGGGCCAAAAACATTTTTTTTTACCTGAGAAATGGAAAAGTTGGACAAAAATGTATCGTTGACGATATTGGACTCGTTCATGGCATAATTTCTTGGTGGACGGGGTTGTTGACGGGGTGGAGTTCCATTGAAAACTGAGTTTGTGGGCGGAGGGTGAGAATGAGAAACTGAGACGGCATCGGCCTTTTCCTCCCCTTCAAGGACGCCAACCCCCCAAACACCAACTTGTTGCCCTTTTTTATCAACAATCAACAACAGTCAAAACCATCAACGATAAAATCTCAATTCTAATCACGATCGGCACAGCAATAACAACAAAAAAGTCAAATCCCAACAAAATACAGCAAAAATTGTAAATAAAAAGATCCCAACCCAACAAAGTTCAAAAATAAAAAAAGTTCCCGAAACCCTCCACTTCCAGCAAAAAAAAATCCGCTAAAAAAAATAAAAAGATTGATCTTCCCGTAATCGTAAAACTGGTAGATCGGTGGGTAAACCCAAGAACTGGTAGATCTGTTTGTAGATCCTAAAACTGGTAGGTCTTTTCGTAATGGTAAAACTGGTCGAAATTCCCCTAATCCTAAAACTGGTAGATCTGTTGGTAGATCTTCCCAAATCCGTAATCGTAAAACTGGTAGATCTGTGGGTAGATCTTCAGAAATCCGTAATCCTGAAACTGGTAGATCTTCCCGTAATCGTAAAACTGGTAGATCTGTGCTTAGATCCTAAAACTGGTAGATCTTTTCGTAATCGTAAAACTGGTAGAACTTCCCTTAATCCTAAAACTGGTAGATCTTTTCGTAATTGTTAAACTGGTAGAACTTAAGGGAAGTTTCGGGCTCTTTTGAATGAGAAAAGACACATTTTAGGTCCTTTATAAAAGATTTGAATGCAAAATTTACCCCGTTCTGGCACATTTTGACCATTTTTTAACGATAAAACCCCCTTTTTGTCAAATTTTGGCCATTTTTCAATGAGAAAAGACACTTTTTAGGTCCCTTATGCCCTATTTGAACGAGAAAATGCCATTTCCTGATATATTTTGACCCTTTTTTGGCATATTTTGACCAGTTTTTAACGATAAAACCACCTTTTTGTCAAATTTGGCCCTTTTTTCAATGAGAAAAGATACTTTTTTTTAGGGTCACTTACGTCCTATTGGAATGAGAAAATAATGGCCTCCGTTAAAATGATGAAAAGGGAAAAGCCGTAGAAAATGGTTCAAAAACTACAAAATAATTATGCATAAGGTAGACTGCAAAGGGCATCCCTCAGTTTAATTTCAACCAACGGACCCCTTTGTCCCTTCTAAAAACAAGTAATGACGTCAGAGACAAAGGAATTTAATTTATATTTTAATAATAAGGCCAATTAATTGTTCATTTATTACTATGTAAATAACAAAAGGTTATAAGCGAATCCAAGTATTTAAGGCACTCGGTGATTAAGCACTTTGGTAGAAGCATTTTAATAGGAAAAAAGATAAGGAAATAGATATTTTTTTTTTCGTTTAGTATTCGTCGCCTTCGTCGCCGTCTCCTTCGGTCGAGTCGACTGCGACTTCTTCGTAGTCCTTTTCGAGAGCGGCGAGGTCTTCTCTCGCTTCAGAAAATTCGCCTTCTTCCATCCCTTCGCCCACGTACCTAAAGAAGAAAAAAACGTCAAATTTAGAAAAGGCGTAATCGTAAAACTAGTAGATCTTCCCCTAATCCTAAAACGGGTAGATCTTCCCATTTAAGTAACAGTAAGACTGGTAGATATGTGGGTAGGTCCTAAAACTGGTAGATCCGTGGGTAGGTCCCAAAACTGGTAGATCTGTGGGTAGATTTTAAAACTAGTAGATCTTTGGGTACATCCTAAAACTGGTAGATCTGTGGGTAGATCCTAAAACTGGTAGATATGTGGCTAGATCCTAAAACTGGTAGATATGTGGGTAGATCCTAAAACTGGTAGATATGTGGGTGGATCCTAAAACGGGTAGATTTGTGCTTAGATCCTAAAACTGGTAGATCATTCCGTAATCCTAAAACTGGTAGATATTTTCGTAATCCTAAAACCTGTAGAACTTCCCCTAATCCAAAAACTGGTAGATCTGTGGGTAGATCCTAAAACTGATAGATCTTCCCGTAATCGTAAAACTGGTAGATCTGTGGGTAGATCATAAAACTGATAGATCTTCCCGTAATCCTAAAACTGGTAGATCTTTTTGTAATCGTAAAACTGGTAGAACTTCCCCTAATCCTAAAACTGGTAGATCTGTGGGTAGATCATAAAACTGATAGATCTTCCCGTAATCGTAAAACTGATAGATCTTCCCGTAATCGTAAAACTGATAGATCTTCCCGTAATCGTAAAACTGGTAGATCTGTGGGTAGATCATAAAACTGATAGATCTTCCCGTAATCGTAAAACTGGTAGATCTGTGGGTAGATCATAAAACTGGTAGAACTTCCCCTAATCCTAAAACTGGTAGATCTGTGGGTAGATCCTAAAACTGATAGATCTTCTCGTAATCGTAAAACTGGTAGATCTTTTCGTAATCCTAAAACCTGTAGAACTTCCCCTAATCCTACAACTGATAGATATTTTTGTAATCCTAAAACTGGTAGATCTGTGGGTGGATCCTAAAACTGATAGATCTTCTCGTTATCGTAAAACTGGTAGATCTTTTCGTAATCCTAAAACCTGTAGAACTTCCCCTAATCCTAAAACTGGTAGATATTTTTGTAATCCTAAAACTGGTAGATATTTTTGTAATCCTAAAACTGGTAGATGTTTTTGTAATCCTAAAACTGGTAGATATTTTTGTAATCCTAAAACTGGTAGATATTTTTGTAATCCTAAAACTGGTAGATATTTTTGTAATCCTAAAACTGGTAGATATTTTTGTAATCCTAAAACTGGTAGATATTTTTGTAATCCTAAAACTGGTAGATATTTTTGTAATCCTAAAACTGGTAGATATTTTTGTAATCTTAAAACTGGTAGATCTGTTGGTAGATCCTAAAACTGATAGATCTTCCCGTAATCGTAAAACTGGTAGATCTGTGGGTAGAACCTAAAACTGGGAGATCTTCCCGTAATCATAAAACTGGTAGATCTTCCCCTAATCCTAAAACTGGTAGATCTGTGGGTAGATCCTAAAACTGGGAGATCTTCCCGTTATCATAAAACTGGTAGATCTTCCCCTAATCCTAAAACTGGTAGATCTTCCCCTAATCCTAAAACTGGTAGATCTGTGGGTAGGTCCTAAAACTGATAAATCTTCCCGTAATCGTAAAACTGGTAGATCTTCCCCTAATCCTAAAACTGGTAGATCTGTAGAACCTAAAACTGGGAGATCTTCCCGTAAACGTGCACATTAAGACTGAAAGATGATTACCAGTGTACGAACGCCCTTTTGGCGTACATGAGGTCGAATTTATGGTCAAGCCTCGCCCATGCCTCCGCAATCGCTGTCGTGTTCGACAGCATGCAGACGGCCCTTTGCACTTTCGCAAGGTCACCTCCCGGCACGACTGTAGGCGGCTGGTAATTTATTCCCACCTGAAATCATCACTCTGGTCACTATAGACCCACAATTCGCAGTATCCAGCAAAACGGCTATACTGCATATTTAAAACTTGATTACCTTAAATCCAGTAGGGCACCAGTCGACAAACTGAATCGACCTTTTCGTCTTGATGGTCGCAATCGCGGCGTTTACATCTTTTGGAACCACGTCACCCCTAAAACAAATAAAAATTCCATTAAAAAAAGCCTCTTGCCCACCTCAATAGCCTCATTTCCTACAGAAATCCGCTAATAATGTAATGAAACTCATTTAAATGACTAATTAAACGTGAGAGGAGGAAAACAGAGATTTATTGACTTCAAAGGAAGCCCGAACAAACTAATTGGTTAGGGTAGATGCAACGAGAAGTTAATTATGAGGAAACTTCCCTCAGCATCGATATTATTTTGAATTAATTAGGGGGGGGAATGTGTAGGAGGTGATTATGATAAGAAGGGGTGTGTGGGTGAGGGTGGGGAAGTACTGGGAAGGTTGTGATCTCCGAGTGACATATCTGTTGCAGAGCTATCATATTAGTGTTTGAAAGTATGAAATCACCTGTAAAGCATGCAGCAGGCCATATATTTTCCATGCCTAGGGTCGCATTTGACCATCTGGTTGGCTGGCTCGAAGCAGGCGTTGGTGATTTCTGCAACCGTCATCTGCTCGTGGTACGCCTTTTCGGCCGAAATGACCGGTGCGTAGGTCGCCAGAGGGAAATGGATACGAGGATAAGGCACTAAGTTCGTCTAAAAAACGAAAAAAAGTTTAAATTTTCGGTTTTTAGTATTTTCGAACCTGAAATTCTGTTAAGTCGACGTT
The DNA here is from genome assembly GCA_018703685.1 of Orius laevigatus. Taxonomy (NCBI): domain Eukaryota; kingdom Metazoa; phylum Arthropoda; class Insecta; order Hemiptera; family Anthocoridae; genus Orius; species Orius laevigatus. Next base: position 19,566 of record JAGWEN010001109.1, read on the forward strand.
TAAGGCGCCGTCGAAACGTAAGGAGGCCGTGATCGAGGAGACGATTTGTCCGATGAGGCGGTTTAGGTTGGTGTAGGTGGGCCTTTCGATGTCGAGATTTCTGCGGCAGATGTCGTAGATCGCTTCGTTGTCGACCATAAAGGCGCAGTCGGAATGTTCGAGGGTCGTGTGCGTCGTCAATATCGAATTGTATGGTTCCACCACAGCAGTCGAAACCTATAAAAAAATAAATAAATAAAAAAAAGAAGAAGAAGCTAAAAAGGCCCTTTTCTCAGGAAAGTAGCTAGAATTCTAACTAAGAAGGCCCTTTTCTCAAAAAAGTAGGTACTATTCCAGATAAAATAGCCTCTTTTTTTTAAGAAAGTAGCTAGAATTCTGGCTAAAAAGGCTCTTCATTCAATAAAATAGCTAGCTAGAATCTTAGCTAGCTATTAAATCGTAGCAAATAAGGAACTTTTCTCAAGAAAGTAGCTAGAATTGTAGCTAATAAGGCCTTTTCAAGAAATCAGCAAGCATTCTAGATAAAAGGAACTTTTCCCGAGAGAGTAGCTTGCATTTTGGCTAAAAAGGCTCTTTATTCAATAAAATAGCTAGAATTGTAGCTAACAAGGCTGTTTTTTCAATAAAGTAGCAAGAATTCTAGCTAAAAGGTTCAATTTCTAAAGAAATCAGCTGGAATTCCTAGCTAAAACGGCCCTTTCCTCAAGAAAAAAAGTTAGAATTTCAACTAAAAATGACCTTTTCTCAATAAAGTACACAGCATGAATTGTTGTTAAAAAGGCAACTTTTGTCAATAAAGTAGCTGGGATTCTATCTAAAAGGCCATTTCTTAAGAAAGTAGCTAGAATTCTAGCTAAAAAGGGCCTTTTCTTAAGAAAGTAGATAGAATTCTATCTAAACAGGTCCTTTTCTTAAGAAATTAGAGAGAATTCTATCTAAAAATTCCCTTTTTCCTAGAAATTAGTTAGAATTCTACCTTATAATGCCCTTTTCTTAAGAAAGTAGTTAGAATTCTATCTAAATAGGCCCTTTTTCCTAGAAAGTATTTAGAATTCTAGCTAAAAAACTACCTTTTCTCAATAAAGTAGCAAGAATTCTAACTACAAAGAGGCCCTTTTGTCCCCAAAGTAGCTAGAATTCTATCTAAAAGGCCCCTTTTCTTAAGAAAGTAGCTAGAATTCAATCTAAAAGGGCCCTTTTCTTAAGAGAGTTGCTAGAATTATAGCTAAAAAAGACCGTTTTTCCAAGAAAGTAGTTACAATTCTAGCTAAGAAGGGCATTTTCTCAATAAAGTAGCTAGAATTCTATCTAAAAAGGCCCTTTTTCCAAGAAAGTAGTTAGAATTCTACCTTATAATGCCCTTTTCTTAAGAAAGTAGCTATATTTCTATCTAAAAAGGTTCTTTTCTTAAGAAAGTAGCTAGAATTCTATCTAAAAAGGTCCTTTTCTTAATAAAGTAGCTAGAATTATAGCTAAAATGGCCCTTTTCTTAAGAAAGTAGTTACAATTCTATCTAAATAGGCCCTTTTTCCTAGAAAGTATTTAGAATTCTAGCTAAAAAACTACCTTTTCTCAATAAAGTAGCAAGAATTCTAACTAAAAAAGGCCCTTTTGTCCCCAAAGTAGCTAGAATTCTATCTAAAAGGGCCATTTCCTTTAGAAAGTAGCTAGAATTCAATCTAAAAAGGCCCTTTTCATAAGTGAGTTGCTAGAATTTAGCTAAAAAAGACCGTTTTTCCAAGAAAGTAGTTACAATTCTACCTTATAATGCCCTTTTCTTAAGAATGTAGCTAGAATTCTATCTAAAAAGGTTCTTTTCTTAAGAAAGTAGCGAGAATTCTATCTAAAAAGGCCCTTTTCTTAATAAAGTAGCTAGAATTATAGCTAAAATGGCCCTTTTCTTAATAAAGTAGATAGAATTCTAACAAAAAAGGCCCTTTTTCGAAGAAAGTAGTTAGAATTCTACCTTATAATGCCCTTTTCTTAAGAAAGTAGCTAGAATTCTATCTAAAAAGGTTCTTTTCTTAAGAAAGTAGCTAGAATTCTATCTAAATAGGCCCTTTTTCCAAGAAAGTGGTTAGAATTCTAGCTAAAAAACTACCTTTTCTCAATAAAGTAGCAAGAATTCTAAATAAAAAGGTACTTTTGTCAACAAAGGAGCATGAATTCTAGCTACAAATATGTAATTCTGGCAAAAGTAGCTCAAAATCTACAAAAAAAAAAAAAAAATTTTTTTTTTTCTTGGCATAAACGTACCTGTGGGGCTGGATAGATGGAAAATTCGAGTTTGCTTTTCTTGCCATAGTCGACGGAAAGGCGTTCCATGAGAAGGGAAGTGAAACCCGATCCGGTCCCGCCTCCGAAAGAATGGAAGACCAAAAATCCCTGAAGTCCGGTACATTGATCCGCCAATTTACGGACGCGATCCAGCACGATATCAACGATTTCTTTACCTAAATTAAGTTGCCGATGCTATATTGTGATGACTTACCGATGGTGTAGTGCCCTCGGGCGTAATTGTTGGCGGCGTCTTCCTTCCCGGTGATGAGCTGCTCGGGGTGGAAAAGCTGTCGGTACGTCCCAGTTCGAACTTCATCTGGAAATTTAAGGGCAAAAAATGAGGTACTTATAGCGTATGTAGCTTCACTTCGAGTATCACTTCAAATATGGAGATATATCACTTCGAAATATCACTTCAAATATGGAGAAATATCACTTCAAATATGGCGATATATCACTTCGAAATTTCACTTCAAATATGGAGATATATCACATCAATTATTTAGATATGTCACTTCAAATATGTAGGTACCTATATCACTTCGAAATATCACTTCAAATATGTAGATATATCACTACGATTATGTAGATATATCACTTCGAAATATCACTACGATTATGTAGATATATCACTTCGACATATCACTCAAAATGTGAAGATATATCAATTCGAAATATCACTTCAAATATGTAGATATATCACTACGATTATGTAGATATATCACTTCGAAATATCACTACGATTATGTAGATATATCACTTCGAAATATCACTACGATTATGTAGATATATCACTTCGAAATATCACTACGATTATGTAGATATATCACTTCGACATATCACTCAAAATGTGAAGATATATCAATTCGAAATATCACTTCAAATATGTAGATATATCACTACGATTATGTAGATATATCACTTCGAAATATCACTACGATTATGTAGATATATCACTTCGACATATCACTACGATTATGTAGATATATCACTTCGAAATATCACTACGATTATGTAGATATATCACTTCGACATATCACTCAAAATGTGAAGATATATCAATTCGAAATATCACTTCAAATATGTAGATATATCACTACGATTATGTAGATATATCACTTCGAAATATCACTACGATTACTGTAGATATATCACTTCGAGACATATCACTCAAATGTGAGATATATCATCTCACTTCAAATATGTAGATATATCACTTCACGATTATGTAGATATATCACTTCGAAATATCACTACAATATGTAGATATATCACTTCGCATATATCATGTGAAGATATATCATTCGAATATCACTTCAAATATGTAGATATATCACACATTCGATATATCACTTCGAAATATCTGATAGATATATCACTTCGACATATCACTCAAAATGTGAAGATATATCAATTCGAAATATCACTTCGACATATCACTTCAATATATCACTTCGACATATCACATCGACATATCGCTTCAAATATGGAGATATTTCAATTCAAATATGAAGATACATCACTTCAAAATATCACTTCGACATATCACATCGACATATCGCTTCAAATATGGAGATATTTCAATTCAAATATGAAGATACATCACTTCGAAATATCACTTCGACATATCACATCGACATATCGCTTCAAATATGGAGATATTTCAATTCAAATATGAAGATATATCACTTCGAAATATCACTTGAAATATGGAGATACATCACTTGAAATGTGGAGATGTATCACTTCAAATATGGAGATATATCACTTCGATACATCACTTTAAATATGGAGATATATCACATAGATACATCACTTCAAATATGGAGATAAATCACTTCGATACATCACTTCCAATGTGTAGAGATATATCACTTCGATACATCACTTCAAATATGATGGTGGTAATTTTTTTTTTTTTTTTTAGTAAGTGAAGTGAAACAAAACGGTCGGTTTAGCTTACCTACAACGGTGGGCTCGAGGTCGACGAAAACGGCCCTCGGGACATGTTTGCCGGATCCGGTCTCCGAGAAGAAAGTGTTGAAGGAGTCGTCGCCGCCGCCGATCGTCTTGTCCGAAGGCATCTGACCGTCCGGCTGGATCCCATGCTCGAGGCAGTAAAGCTCCCAGCACGCGTTACCGATCTGCACTCCCGCCTGCCCGATATGAACCGATATACATTCACGCTGAAATCAAGAAGAAAACAAGTCAAAAACACGTTTAAAGCCGTTTTTGAGGGCTAAGAAGTAGCCTGGGAGATTATGTGCATAATATATATTTTGTAGCTTTTTAAAAGAGCTTTCGAACGGTATAAATATCGATACGATCGGTCACAAATTATGGAAGTTACAGACGTTTAAAGGTTTAAATCCATTTCTGAGGGCTAAGGAGTGGTCTGAGCGATTTGATGCACAAAATAATGTTTGTAGCGTTTTAAAAGAGCTTTCCAACGGTATAAATATCAATACGATCAGTTCAAAATTATGGAAGTTACAGACGTTTAAAGCTTTAAGTCCATTTTTAAGGGCTAAGGAGTAGTCTGAGCGATATTTTGCATAAAATAAATTTTGTAGCTTTTTAAAAGAGCTTTCCAACGGTATAAATATCAATACGATCGGTCAAAAATTATGGAAGTTAAAGACGTTTAAAGTCAAAAGCGACATTCCTTTTGATTTAAAAGAAAGATTTTGAACAAAAATGTGCAATTAACATAGATAGGCGTATAATTACGGCTAGCGATGTAAAGTAAAAAGAAAATTAGTGAAAAAAGGTTCGGAATTGTCGCCTTCTTTCGGCGCTTTTTGAAAGAAAGTAATTTTGAAAAAATCTCATTTCGTGGTCCAGCCCATCTTGCGGTTCCCCCATTCGATAATGAGATTTCCGTTTCCAGATCATATCCGAGTACCGTAATTCTTTGAAAAATATTTTTCACCTCTAGGATTTCACAAATAAACGTCTATAACTTCCATAATTTCAGACCAATCTATCGATATTTATTTCGTTGGAAAGCTCTTTTAAAAAGCTACAAAAATTATTAAGTGCACAAAATCGCTCAGACTACTCCTTAGCCCTCAAAAATGGACTTAAACATTTAAACGTCTGTAACTTCCATTATTTTTAACCGATTGTATTAATATTTATACCGTTGGAAAGCTCTTTTAAAACGCTACAAAACTTAGTTAATGCTTAAAATCGCTCAGACTACTCCTTATCCCTCAAAAATGGACTTAAAGTTTGCTTTACCATCAAATTCTTGATGAGCAAACCTGTTCAAAATGAAGATTTCAAAAATGTCATTTTTTCCAAGGAAATAGCTCAAAATGAATCAAATTCTGATTCATCACTTCAGTACCGTTACCCAAAGGAACAATACTATGACCTAGGAAGACAGGAATAATTAAAACTGGGTTGCACTTTTTTGTCGTCACCGTGACGAAAGGACCAAAAAATCGGACAATAGAAAAGAGTGCACCGAACCCTCGTTCACCGTTTTTCTTCAATCTATTGACTAAAAAAAGGAGAAGACACAAAGAACATTAGAATGTCAAAAACTTATAAAAGGACTCATTTGGTATTTTAAAAAATACGTTAAGTCCATTTTTGAAGGCTAAGGGTTGCTCCTAGCGACATTATGAATAAATTAAGTTTTGTAGCTTTTTAAAAGGGCTTTTCAACGGTATAAATAAAAGTGAAATCGGTCAAAAATTGTGGAAGCTAGAGACGTTTAAAAGTTTAAGTCCAATTTTGAGCGCTAAGGAGTGGTCTGAACGATTTTGTGCATAAATAAAGTTTTGTAGCGTTTTAAACAAGCTTTCTAACGATATAAACATCAATACGATCGGTTAAAAACTATGGAAGGTACAGACGTGTAAAGGTTCAAGTCCATTTTTGAGGAATAAGGAGTAGTCTGAGCGATTTTATGCGCAAAATTAGTTATGTAGGTTTTTAAAAGAGCTTTCCAACGGTATAGATATCGATACGATCGGTCAAAAATTATGGAAGTTACTGACGCGTAAAGATTTAAATCCATTTTTGAGGGCTAAGGCGTAGCCTGGGCGATTTTATGCACTAAATTAGTTTTGTAGCTTTTCTAAAGAGCTTTCCAACGGTATAGATATCGATAATATTAATCAACAAGTATGGAAGTTATAGACGTTTATTCGATAAATCCTCCCGGTCAAGATTTTGAAATTATCTTGAAATCTATCTAAAATTCCATTTTCTCGAAAAACTAGCTGAAGAACTAGCCAAAATGGCTTCATTTTCCTAAAAATGATTTCCTAAAAAAATCAAGTTTTAACGTCCGAACCTTTAAAAGGAAGAGGAAATGATAAAAAAAAAAAATGATAAAAAAAAAGTTTTATTTCATCATTTCCACAAAGAAATCGTCACATTTGAGCGTTTTTCTGGATTCACTTTATAGACAATCGCGTGCCCGAATGATTTTCCAGGGTAAAACATACTTTTCGAAATGAAAGCCGAAAAGGTGAATTATTCGTCGACATGGGGAACACGCGAGTCGTAAAATCCGAGAAACTTTTCAAAGATTTATGAACTTTATTTAAATTTTATTTTTATTTAAACTAGAAAAATGAAGTGACCCGATGGCTATCAAGGCCGCTGAAGTCTCACGGAAGACCTGAAAGAGGTTAAAGGGACGATGAGGTGCATTAAAGATAAGAAAAGAGCCCCAAAAAATCGATTCCTTTAAATATTCGTATTATTGTCTGCTGGAAATCGATGACCTCTTTTTTATTTTTAACATCGTTAACGTCCTTAATAAAAAATCGTCTTTTTTCATGATTTTTTATTTATTTTGAAAGGACAGAAAGTTTCGGATGAAAGACGAATTGATTTTCACGGTTACGAAGTCAGCGGAAACCTGAAGCTTTACGTAAGGACGATCCGCTTCAATAAAAACGTAAGAAATTGTCGCTTTCGGACGTTTAGGGAATCCAAAAACAAGGGAAAAAATAATAGCGAGGTTCCGGCACCTCAAGCCTTAATGAGTATACCTTTAAACGTCTGTAACATTAATAATTTTAGAATGATCCTATCAATATTTATATCGTTAGAAAGCTCTTTTAAAAAGCTACAAAATTAGCTTAGTGCATAAAATCGCTCAGACTACTCCTTAGGCCCCAAAAATGGACTTAAACCTTAAAACGTCTGTAACTTCCATAATTTTTGATCGATTTTAATTTTGTTTATACTGCTGGAAAGCTCTGTTAAAACGCTACAAAATTTATTTCATGCGTAAAATCGCTCAGACCACTCCTAAGCCCTAAAAAATGGACTTAAACCTTTAAACGTCTGTAACTTCCATAATTGTTGACCGATTTTAGTTTTATTTATACCGTTAGAAAGCTCTTTTAAAAAGCTACAAAACTAATTTAGTTCATAGAATCGCTCAGACTACTCCTAGCCCTCAAAAATTTACTTAAACCTTTAAACGTCTGTAAATTCCATAATGTTGACGATGTTTATTTAAATTAAAAGCTCTTTAAAAAGCTCAAAAATTTAGTCATAAAATCGCCAACTACTTTTAGCCCTCAAAAATGACTAAACCTTTAAAGTCTGTAAATCCTAATTTGACGATTTATGATATTTATATTGTTGGAAAGCTCTTTTAAAAAGCTACAGAAATTATGTAGTGCATAACATCGCTCATACTACTCCTTATCCCTCAAAAATGGACTTAAACCTTTAAACATCTTTAACTTCCATAATATTAGGCCGATCCTATCGATATTTATACCGTTCGAAAGCTCTTTTAAAACGCTACAAAACCAATTCTGTGCATAAAATCGCTCGGACTACCCCTTAGCCCTCAAAAATGGACTTAAAGATTGCTGGGACATGAAATTAGCTGGAGATCTAAAATGTACTTTTAATGCAAAAGTAGCTAGACATATAAAAAAATAGCCCGAAATCTAGCCGCACTATAAAAGTAGCTGTTTATAACATGGTTTTTAGATGATCCTTAGAGCACTCCTATCTATAAACTAAAACTGGAAATTTTTGAATCCGTTTTTCCAGTTCAAACTCGTCAAGTTGGGACAATGAAGTTGCTTTTTCGAGTTCATGAACTTGAACTTTTTTTGATTTGTCACGGAGAGGCTAAAAAATGTCTCAAGAAACTCCGGCATTCTTGGAAAAATGATGAATCAAGCCGGACAATGACAAAGAACTTTTTTTTACTTTCTCAGCATCAGCGGTCCATTGCATTTTTTTTCTTTTGTGTCCTTTAGGATATTAAGAGCAACCTACCGTTCTCTCAATTTTAAAACCATTTTTCTTCTTTTTGTTTCTGTTTTGTGATGTTCATAGCATCATTTGTCTCGTTATGAACCCTTTGTTATCTCGGTTTATGCATTTTGAGCGGATTTCCGGAGGAAAGGAGGCTATTGAGGACGGTTCACCGAAGCATTCAGCATTTTTTTTAATTTTGTAGCAAGTCTTTCACCTACTTTTTATATAAAAATGGCGATTTTAGCTAGATTTCAAGCTACTCTTTCTTTATAAGCTAGACCTTGAGCTTATTTTTTAGGAGAAAACTGAATTTTTGGGATGTTTTCAAGCTACTGTTGCTGAGCTAGATCTCGAGCTAATTTTTCAGATAAAATTTTATTTTTAGCTAAATTTCAAGCGATTTTTGCTGTTTAAGCTAGATAATAGAGCTACTTATTCACATGAAATTGCATTTTTAGCTAGATTTCAAGCTACTTTTGCTATCTAAGCTAGATTTTTAGCTACTTTTTCAGATAAAATGGCACTTGAAGTTTTTTTTTCCTTCTTTGCTAATCCGAAGATTTTTTTTCCTTATTCGGTGGACATAAAAAAGTAAACGATCCTTAAAAGTGGATGAGATCATCGTTGCTTCTTGTAGGGCCTGTCTTATTGTTTTGGCGCCACCCCTTCCGTTGTCCCTCGAAGCCACTCAACCATGAAATGAGTACAAAATCTTGCATAATATCTTAAGACCTCGATTAAGTATCATCATAAAAAAAACAAAACATGAATTTGTTGATCGATAAATTGTCTAAGATCACACAAGTTTACCCACAAAATGCTCAGAAATGCGATAATTACTTTTTAACATCACTTGGACAATTTAGATTTAATTATGATTGCAATTGCAATATTTTAACGTCTGAAATTACCAGAGCGTACTCTCTAACGGAATTACCTACATAGTCGGCAATTTAAAAAAAAAAAAAAAAAAAAAAGTTAATTTAAAGATAATAAAAAAATTAGCTAGAATCTAGCTACAAATACCATTTTGTTTGAAAAAGTAGCTTGATGGCGTGAACAGCGACAGTAGCTTGAAATCTAGCTACAAATACGATTTTATAAAAGTAGCTAGATGTCTCGCACAAATATAAAAAATAGCTTTAAATCTAGCTAAAAACTCCATTTTATCTGAAAAAGTAGCTCGAAATCTAGCTACAAATGCAATTTTATCTGAAAAAGTAGTTCGATATCTAGCTTAAACAGCAACAATTGCCGGAAATCTAGCTACAAATGCATTTTTATCTGAAAAAGAATTGAATTGAAGAAAAAAAAATTGTCTTAAATCGACTACGGAGTCATAAAATAAGGGCGGTATTCAGAGGAGTGAATACGTAATTCAAAAAGGGAATTGCGTTTTCTCAGCTAGCTGGGAAGAATTTCAATATGATATGAAAAAGCCCTTAAAATTTCAAGTCGATCGGTCAATAGGGAGCTGAGAAAACAGAAGATCTAGTTACAAATATCATCTCGAGGAAAAGCTAGAATTTTAGCAACAAATGCATTTTTTTTTCCTCTAGATTATTAGCTTAAGATCGAGCTAAAAATGTATTTTTCTTGGAAAAGAAGCTTAAAATTTAGCAAAATTAGAAATTTTATTTGAAAAAGTTACTTCAAAATCTAGCAAAAATGACTTAACTTTATAAAATTAACTTGAATTTTAGCAAGAAATTTTTTTTTCTTGGAAAAGTAGCTTAAAATGTAACTTCGATTGCCATTTTATTGCAAGAAATAGCTCGCAATCTAGCTACAATCACTGCATGTTATAAAATTAGCTTGAATTCTAGCTACAAATGCCATTTTCTAGACAAATTAGCTCGAGATCGAGCTACAAATGCTGTTTTCTCGATAAATTAGCTACCATTCCAGCTAAAAATGATTTTTCCTAGAAAAGTAGCTAATAATCTAGCTACAATTGACATTTTGTTAGAAAAATTAGCTAAATTTCTAGCTAAAATGACTTTATGATATAAAATTATCTTCAATTCTAGCAACAAACGACATTTTCTTGACAAATCGGCTCGAGAACGCGGTTTTATCGATAAATTAGCTAGAATTCTTGCTACAAATGGTGTTTTCTCAAGGAAGTAGCTAGAGTTCTAGCTACAAATGCTGTTTTCTCGATAAAGTAGCTGGAATTCTAGCTACAAATGCGGTTTTATCGATAAATTAGCTTGGATTCTTGCTAAAAATGGTGTTTTCTCAAAGAAGTAGCTAGAATTCTAGCTACAAATTCTGTTTTCTCTAGAAAGTAGCTAGAATTCTAGCTACAAATGCGGTTTTATCGATAAATTAGCTTGAATTCATGCTAAAAATGGTGTTTTCTCAAAGAAGTAGCTAGAATTCTAGCTACAAATTCTGTTTTCTCTAGAAAGTAGCTAGAATTCTAGCTACAAATGCATTTTTCTTGGAAAAGTAGCTTGAACTCTAGCTATTAATTCCATTTTCTTTCAAAATTAGCTCGAGATCTCGCGACAAATGCCAATATTATGACGCCCTTAAAATTTCAAGTCGATTTTAATTTTTTTTTTTTTTGTCCTATAGGAAAATATTGTCGACTTACCATTTTCGTCTGAAACTGTAAAAGGAGCTTCGGGCAATGTTGTGAGCTCTCTGGTCCAGTTCTATCTAAAAGTCGCTCGTCCGCCTCGCACACTTTTTATAACCTCCCCCTCCTCGACCCCCCAACCCCTCCCCGCCCTCCTACCACCCCCCTCCCACCCGCCACCTCACCACAACAGTTCAACCCCCGCTTACGGCCCACAAACATTTCAATCCGACAGGTAATAAAAGTTTTATAGCCAAAAATTAAATTTAAAATTCTCCATTTTTTTTTAATGATTATACTTCAGCCCCATTTCAGGAGTAATCTTGCCTCACCCCCCTGGGATAAGAGAGGAAAAACAAGTTTTTTGCGAGAAAAAATTTTTTACAATTTTTTTTCTCTATTTTTAATTTTTTTTATTGCTAAATCGTTTTGGACGATAAGGCACGAAGACTAAAGTTTATCGTATGACTCAATGCAATCAATTTATCGAATTTTATTGCTCCATTTTCGTCATAAAAATATCATATCTTGGATAAAAGGTGCCTTCTTGAGCTAAGGGCCCATTGTCGACGAAATTTCGCCTTCAAAACGACACTTTTATTTATCGAGGAGTTTGAAAAATGGAAGAAAACGAAGAAACGGAGCAAGCACGAGAAGGTACCGCCATCGATCTTCAAATCGCCGAGTTTTCTTCTTCTAATTGGGTCATTGCACTCTCACTTGTGCAGAAAAAGATCATGAAGGTTCTCTTAATTTCGGGTTCATGCGTTTTGGAGGCGTTTTTTGTCCAATAATATCAAAATCCATGAAAAGGAGGTGATTTTTTTCGGTTTTTCGCCAATAACTCAAAAACCGTGGGTCGTACGCCAAAACATATGAAGTACAAAATTAAAGCTTATTGAATTTTCTACATTTTTGAACAAATAAGATTTTTTCGTGGGACCAACCTTATCTGAGCCACGAGGCGACAAAAAAACGGGGTTTTCTATTTTGACCTCTGAAGGAGAGAAGACTTCATCTAATCAAAAAGTTTACTTAAAAAAGGGTAAAGATTAAGCTGAAGTGGGTCTTTTCTTGTCATAAAGGGTCAAAATATGGCTAAAAAGAGTCTTTTATTGTCAAAAAGGGTCAAATTTAGGCTGAAAAGTGTCTTTTCTTTTCAAAAAGGGTTTTTTCTTGTCATATAGGGTCTTTTCTTGTAAAAAAGGGTCTTTTCTTGTAAAAAAGGGTCTTTTCTTGTAAAAAAGGGTTTTTTCTTGTAAAAAAGGGTCAAAATCTAGCTGAGAAGGGATTTTTCTTATAAAAAAAGGTATTTTCTTATTTAAAAAATACCTAAAAAAATTTTTTTTGATGCGAAAAGACCCTTTTCTTATCGAAAAAAGGGTCTTTTCTTATCGAAAAAAGGGTCTTTTCTTATCGAAAAAAGGGTCTTTTCTTATCGAAAAAGGGTCTTTTCTTATCGAAAAAGGGTCTTTTCTTATCGAAAAAAGGGTCTTTTCTTATCGAAAAAAGGGTCTTTTCTTATCGAAAAAAAGGTCTTTTCTTATCGAAAAAAAGGGTCTTTTCTTATCGAAAAAAGGGTCTTTTCTTATCGAAAAAAAGGGTCTTTTCTTATCGAAAAAAGGGTCTTTTCTTATCGAAAAAAGGGTCTTTTCTTATCGAAAAAAGGGTCTTTTCTTATCGAAAAAAGGGTCTTTTCTTATCGAAAAAAGGGTCTTTTCTTATCGAAAAAAAGGGTCTTTTCTTATCGAAAAAAGGGTCTTTTCTTATCGAAAAAAGGGTCTTTTCTTATCGAAAAAAGGGTCTTTTCTTATCGAAAAAGGGTCTTTTCTTATCGAAAAAAAGGGTCTTTTCTTATCGAAAAAAGGGTCTTTTCTTATCGAAAAAAGGGTCTTTTCTTATCGAAAAAAAAGGGTCTTTTCTTATCGAAAAAAGGGTCTTTTCTTATCGAAAAAAGGGTCTTTTCTTATCGAAAAAAAGGGTCTTTTCTTATCGAAAAAAGGGTCTTTTCTTATCGAAAAAGGGTCTTTTCTTATCGAAAATGGGTCTTTTCTTATCGAAAAAGGGTCTTTTCTCGCCAAAGGCGTCAAAATCTTCGGACCGCGATCCTCAATTACATTTTTTTTCATGATTGTCAAACTTAAACGATTCTTCAAAAATTAAAGTCGTAGGCGTCAATTACCCAAAAAAAATAAACGTTTTTATCCAATTTAATTGACATTAAGCAATTAACTACACGAGAAATGGTTTTTTCTACTCAAAATGGCCCCCATCGAGCAAATCCATTTAAACTTCTCATCGGCCATAAATCATAATATCGAGGGTAATCGCTTTTTCCCATTCGATTCCATACCCCCTTAGAAATCAGTTTAGCCCAAGAATTCGCCATAGGATGAGCTCAAAAGACGAAATTGATAAGACGAAATGGTAAAATTCGATATTCCAGTGATATACGAGATTTTCGATATCGCTTTCACTAGTTACAAAATAGCACCTTCAGATCTCAAATTTAATATCGAAAATAAAATAAACACGAAGAGATTTCTTCGTGTTGTGATTACAATAGTCAAAACTTTTAAACGTCCATAACTTCCACAATTTTTATCCGATTTTATCGATATGTATACCGTTAGAAAGGTTTGTTTAAGAGCTACAAATATTATTTTATGAAAAAAATCTCTCAGAGCACTCCTTAGCCCTAAAAAATGGATCTAAACTGGTACATGGGCGTTTAATTCCATTTTTGGAGGGTAAGGAGTGGTCTGCGAGATATTTTTTATTTGGTAACTTTTATAGCCCTTTAAAATAGCTTTCCAACTAAATAAATGATGATAAAATCGGTCAAAAATTGTGGAAGTTATGGACGTTTAAAGTTTACGTCATGAAATCGTCCCGCATTGGATGTGTTGAGTCAAATTCAATCTTGAAAACTCAAAAATGGTCTTAAAACGTTCATTCCGTAATTGATCGTCGGAAGCGATGCCGTGATAATGGCGGGCAAACATTTTTCAGCGTTTTGCATGTCTGGTGCATGATCAATGGCAAACAATGGGAGCACGTGAGCCGGAAGTTGCTTTCCGTCAAATAAAAATGCGATTTGTGCAATATTTGCGCAATATGTCGAGTAAATCAGGTTTTGGGAAGGTCCACTCGTGACGTCATTGTCAGGTTATGGAAGGTTATAATGTCTGGAGGACTAAGAACTTTTTAAATATTTGGATTTTCGTTTTATAGGAAGCAATATCACGTGAAAGGGGACGTTTTTTAGTTTTAAATTGACAAGGGGAGCCTTGACATTGGAATGATTTCGGTGATCGATTCAGTGCAAGGCACCGGTTCTACACGTGGGATTCGAAGCCCACGTGGACATCGAAGACTTTCGATTATTTGACGGATTTGGGCGTGTTTTCCGCTCGTTTTCTTTAATTTTACGGCCCAGGAGACGAGAACAATGGGAAGCTCCTGGGGCGCGTGGGTTACCAGTGATTGACCTTTAATTGCCCATAACTTCCACAATTTTTATCCGATTTTATCGATATTAATACCGTTGAAAAGCTCTATGAAAGAGCTACACTTTTTACTTAATGAATAAAATCGCTCAGACTACTCCTTAGCCCTCTAAAATGAACCTAAACTAGTAGATCTACGCAATAAATACGTTTATATCCATTTTTGAGGGCTAAGGAGTGGTGTGAGCGATTTTGTGTATTGAGTGGCTTTTGTAACTCTTTAAAAAAACTACAAAATTTACTTAATGCATAAAATCGCTCTGCCCACGCCTTAGCCCTCAAAAATGGACTTAAACATCCACATTGTACATTTGCACTTGTTTATATCCATTTTTGCAGGCTAAGGAGTGGTTTGAGCGATTTTATGCGTAAAGTAAAATATGTAGCTCCTAAAACGAGCTTTCCAACGGTGTATATAATATTAAAAAATGTCAAAAATTGTAGTTTTTATGGGCATTTTTAGGATGGAGGTGATGGAAGAAGGCAATTTGCTCGACAGAGTGAGCATCCTTCTTCAAAGGGACAACGCATATTACGAGCAGAACCAAAGCGTACTTCAAGAAGCAATCTGCAGCGGGATCGCAGGTCAGCAGAAACACCCATGACGTCATTAATTTTGGTTTTAGGTGGCGCATTAGATTTCCCACATCATGCATCCTTTGTTTCGGTCAAAATGGTCACGTGGTGGGAGCAGCAGTATAGCTCAGTCTTCGGTGAACCATCGGGGCTGATACATGGCTTCGAAGGAGGAACCGGGGCTGGAGGAAATCCTGCTGAGTTTGTCTCCACTGTGACGTCATGCTGCGAACAGCTAATGCATCATCTGCACAATTTGAGCCAGGAGGCGCTTGATCATGCAGATCTGCAAGTTTTGACGTCAACATTGGGTGCTGCAGCATTGGTGGCGAATGCCCTTTGGATATATAACCATGCCAAAAAGCTTCCACAAGGAATGTCCTTTGCAAATAGCCTCAAAGAATACCAAGGGATGCGAGAAGCCCTCGCTGAACGTGTCCTTGACCTCCATTGCCGGCTAACTTCCCTCTACGTCCTTCAAGACGCCGACTGCCTCAATTGGGAAGCAAAACATCCATTTTTTGAGTCAGAAAGGGGCTCATTTGTGGTCCAAATGTGGTGGCTATACATGCAAGGGACCAGACACGACCTATGGAGCACGCTTCCGCCCAAAACCGCACAAAGAGTATTCGCCGGAATGCTGAGCGAGTCTTTAACCATTTTTGCAGCACGATACTGCCAAGTATGCCTTTAATGCAAGATTTCATGACTGAACCCTTAAATGGTTGTAACATCCACAATTTTTCTCTGATTTTATCATTATATATACCGCTGGAAAGGTTTTTTCAAGAGCTACAAAATTTATTTTATACAAAAAATCGCTCAGACTACTCCTTAGCCCTCAAAAATGGACCTAAACTGGTAAGTGTCGACGATTTGGACGTTTAAGTCCATTTTTGAGGGCTAAGGAGTTGTCTGAGCGAGATTTTGTATAAAATAAATTTGTTGCTCTTAAAACAACCTTCCCAACGGTATAAATATTGATGAAATCGGACAAAAATTGTAGATTCTACAACCATTTAAAGGTTGTCATGAAATGGTTCCACAACTTTTGTCCGATTTTATTAATATCTATACCATCGGAAAGGTTTTTTTAAGAGCTACAAAATTTGTTTTATACAAAAAATCGCTCAGACCACTCCTTAGCCCTCAAAAATGAACATAAACTGGTAGGTATCGACGATTTGGACATTTAAGCTCATTTTTGAGGGCTAAGGAGTCGTCTGAGCGATTTTTTGTATAAAACAAATTTTGTAGCTCTTGAAAAATCCTTTCTAACGGTATAAATATCGATAAAATCTGACAAAAATTGTGGAAGTTATGGACGTTTCTTTTTTAGGCAGAAACGAGCATCGCGAGGCTTCCTTTGATAGCGAACGACATCTGCAACATCCTTCGCTGCGTCGCCCACCTTCTTCCAGCATTGTGCAGCTGCGCTAAGGAGCTCACTGGTGAAAAAACGGTTTCCCAGATCGTACAGCATCTCCACGACAAATGCCATATACTGCTAACATGTCTGCTCTTCCGAGGAGCTCCTTTGTCGACGTTGCATAAAATCTTCTTCAGAGGTTTCGACCATGTTGAATGCTTCAAGCCTGTGCCCAAAGGTGACGTCTCACCTTGGTTTGCTTTCGTCACCGATGACGTCGATTATGGGACCAAATCCGTCTACGAATTGACGCCAAGTTCTGCCATACTGCTAGAACTCAATATACTCAAGTCGCAGCCAAATATGTCATGGCCGCTACTGCTAAAAGTATTGCAGTTTTTGGTTTTTCCTTGATTTTTCTGTTTAGCTGGTCATGATGAGGGAATGCTGGGTTGCATTCAAGCTTATGAAGCACGTTTTCAACAATTCCTGCTTAGTAGGAACAGAAGAGTCGTCATGTTCAGGCTTTATGTGCAACGGTGACTGTTATTTGCCGCTAAGCAGCGTCGAGCAAGCAGTAGTCCATGTCGTAGTAGCTGTAGGAAGCGAAAAAGACATCAAAAACACGTTAATCCATCTGCTGGAAAGGATGGACACCAGTTGGGCAGATTGCTTGGACCAAAACCAAGTATGCTATTGCCTTTTCTGCACTATTTCATTGCTTTTTAGGTCTGGAACCAAAAAAGGCCAGGATGGTTGGAAGCTTTGACATCACCTTTATTGGATTTCTTGGACCCAGTCGTCAAAATCGTCGAAAAAGCAAAAAACGTAAGAATCTACCAAAGTATTGGTCTAACGAAAAAAAGCATTGAAGTAAACCCCTTTTATTTTCAAGCGAGGAATCCATTGAAACCAATAACTTTTTGGTGCGACATACAGGGTGCTCTATAACGACCCCAACTTCGTTATTTTATGTGCAAACCCTATGTTTTGACTTTGGAAATCGATTCTACGCGGGATTTCCAGTAGATTTTACTTAGACCACTTTTTGATAGGACCAAACGTTTTAGATTTTTCAACATTCTTCCACCTTAACATGGACTTTAGCCTAACTCCGTTTGGTCCTTCAAAAAGGTGACTTAAGTAAAACTTACTGCAAATTGATTGTAGAATCGATTTCCTATGTTAAAACATAGGGTTTGCACCTAAAATAACGAAGTTAGGGTCGTTATAGAGCACCCTGTAAGTCGGATCTAAAAGTTATTGGTTCCAATCGATTCTTTGCGTAAAATTAAGGGGGGTTTACTTCAATAACTTTTTTGGTCAGGTCAAAACTGTGGCTGGAAATCGAGATTTAAACTTTTTTGAAGGAAAACGCGAGTGTGCAGCAGCTGAAGGAATTGTCGATAGCTCTTCTGAAGCAATCGGTCGACTGCATACCTTCAGGAATCAACATGACGGCGTGCCTGATACAAGGCATCCTTCCAGCAGACTGCTCGCCCATTGGAGGGCTTGTACTTGTGCAAATCCTATTCGCCAGCTTGTACACCAGAGTGATGGACACCCCTTTGGCAGAATCGCTCTGCCATCTGGAAGCTGCAGAATTGACTGAACTCGTGGATCAAGTAAACGCGACCAAAGATATACCAAGGAAGAGCCACGATTTGGAATATTCGCACCAACTTTGCGAGCTGCAAGTCAGCAAACTTTTGCTTACAAAGACAGGACGGTTGTCCCTTAAGGTAGTGTCTGCTGAGGATCCATATATACGAATATATGATGTCTTTTTCAGGTTCTTTTTGAATATTTGACGAGGGACAATTGGATTTTGAGTGCTCTTAAGCAGGAGATACCGCACCCGAATGCTGAAACGTTGCTGTTCACCATGTTCCATATAGGGCCGCATTCTTTTGATGAGGTGCTGCAAGGAAAATGGGCACCGGATTGGGATGCCCTTCTGAACATCCCGTTGGGGATCGACCCTCGCTTTGCATGGGAGCAGATATCCGCCAGACTTCCCAAGCCGGAGCGCGATGCTATGAGCAGACATGACGCTGCAGTCGTCGAAACTCTTACTCAAGTGTTTGCGGACACCGAAGAAGAATCGGATTGTGCAGTTGAGGAATAAAAATGTCAATAAAATAAGCAGAAATCATTCATCCCTTGGAGACCTTGTCTATCATAATGTACTAGCAGTTGGGAGACAGTCATTAGCACTACTGGAAATGATGCAAGCAGTACCGGTGGTGGTGCTAGAAGCAATGGGACAAACATTTTGACCCTTTTTTTACAAAGAAAGACTCTTTTCAAGCATATTTTGAGACTTTATGACAAGGAAAGACTCTTTTCAGTATGGTTTTGAATATTTTTGGACAAAAAAAGACCTTTTTCAGCCAGATTGTGACCATTTTTGACAAGAAAATAAGCTTTTCAGACTGTTTTTGATCCTTTTGTGACAATAAAATACACTTTTCAGCTAGATTGTGACCCTTTTTGACAAGAAAAGACGCTTTTCAGACAGTTTTTGACAAGATAAGACCATTGTTGGTCTGGTTTTGAACCTTGTTTGATAAGAATAGACTCTTTTCAGCCAAATTATCACACTTTTGACAAGAAAATACCCTTTTTAGCCAGATTATGACCCTTTTTGTCAATAAAATACACTTTTCAGGCAGTTTTCGACCCTTTTCAGCCAGATTAAGACCCTATTTGACAAGAGTGTACACGTTTCAGACAGTTTTTGACAATGAAAGACCTTTTTCAGCCAGATTATAACCCTTTTTGACAAGAAAAACCACTTTTCAGACAGTTTTTGACCCTTTTCAGCTAGATTATAACCCTTTTTTGACAAGAAAATTCACTTTTCAGACAGTTTTTGTCAAGAAAAGACCCTTTTCAGGCAAATTATGACGCTTTTTGACAATAAAATACACTTTTAAGACAGTTTTTTACCCTTTTTTGACAAGAAAAGACACTTTTCAGCCAAATTATGACCCTTTTTGACAATAAAATACACTGTTAAGACAGATTTTGACTCTTTTTGACAAGAAAATATCCTTTTCAGACAGTTTTTGACCCCTTTGTGGCAAGAAAATACTCTCTTCAGACAGTTTTTGACCCTTTGGGGAAAGAAAATACACTTTTCAGACAGTTTTGACCCTTTTTGAGTCACCCAGACCATCGGGATCAGGTATAGAATGGAAAAAACCAAAAATTTAAAAATAAAATTTAATAAAAAATAAAAACCTTTGATCATTTTCAAGGGTGTAGTACAAAATATCCACATTATTTCGCAGTTTTGCGACTTTTAAGCTTCTTCAACAGTTCAGATGCCTCCTGAGATGCCTGAAAATTTGGTTTCAACAATAAAATTGAGCAAAAGCCAATAAATTTGTCAATACCAGAATATCGTCGTCGTTGGCAACCGGATATTTGGACGCCAACGTCAAAAAATGCTCGGCCTTTTCATCGTTTTTCAGTTTCATATACGTCTTCCCAAGCATCAATAGATTCTGACTAAAATTTCAATCAAAATTAGAAATTTTTTTTTTTTTGAAAAATTGAATTTTTTTTTGAAAAAGTGATGGAAAAAGTGATGAGAAAAAAAAAGTGAAAAATTGAATTTTTTTTAAAAAAGTGAAAATCAATTTTTTTTCATTTTTCTCTTTTTCATCATGAAAAACGAGAAAAATTGATTTTTTTGAAAAAGTGAAAAAGAAAAAAAGTGAAAAAATGATTATTTTTTAAGTGATTTTTTTTGAAAAAGTGAAAAATTGATTTTTTTTTGAAAAAGTGAAAAATTGAAAAATTAATTTTCCTATTTGAAAAA